>VZTT01027157.1:1663-58796 GCA_013400855.1 Buphagus erythrorhynchus | reverse complement strand
AAAAATGAAAAAATATTTTTAAAATTGCCTGAGATCTCCTACTGGTGGAGGAAGAGGGGAACAAGAGCAGAGCTTTGCTGGTTGGCTAAGGCTCTTCCATGACCTGCTCCACCACGCAGGATGGTTGGAAGAAGAAGTTGCCAGGTGTGTGTCCCCATGCCTGGGCCACTTATACCTGCCCAAACTGCTTGTGGTGCTCCACACAGATTGGCTTTGCACTGAGACAGCTGGAAAAGTGTGCAGGGTAAGTTTAAGGTTTAATTTTATATTCCATATTGAGCCTGGAAACACCTGAAGATGCAGAGTAATCTTTGTTTAAATGCTGACAGTATGCCCTTGAAGATCTTATATGAATATTAAGTAAATTACTGTTTCTGTAATGCAATTACTGTTTCATTAGGAGCACTGTAGTGTTAACATGTGGGTTAGTATTGATCAGAAAAATCTATGTGTATAATATATCTGGGATAAAGTACTCCATGACTCAGCTGACCTGAATTTAAATAAAACTTGGCAAGTGTGATGAAGCCTGGCAGCCTCAGTTTCCCCACCTGAACAATGGCCCTTTTGTATTTTTCTGCCTATGATATTCCTTCACAATTTATGGATAAAACCCCAGTTTGTAAGTCATACATATTTAATAGTTATCCATAAAAATTCTTGTGATGTAAGTCATGCCACTTCTAAAATGCTCAATTTGACATTATCACTTCATTTGTGTAAATCTCAAATACATACTTGTATCCCACCTTGTCCCTTTGTTCCCGAGCCATTCAAAGCTCTGCTGCTGGCATTGAAATTTCCCTGTTCCTCTGACTTTTATAAACAATCTGTGCCTGATTTGACTATTGATATATTATTATACTTTTAAAATAGTTGGTTATTTCCTTTCTGGTTTTGTCTTCTCTTACATCCACCCAGGCCACATTAAAGGCACAGTGGATTTGTGATGAACTAATTATAATGTTTCTTTTCTTTTGCATTCTCCTTGCAGTTCCTGCCAGGCTGTAACTCAGTGTTTAGCTGCAGCCTGATGCACTGTGGGTGTTTCACAGGAAACATTTGCCTGTGAAAACAGTGGAACGATGACAAGTTTCACTTTGAGCTCCAGAATTTTGATGCATGGTGTTGACTGGTACCAAAATATTGCAAAATGCAAATCTGGATGTGTAATTCATGCTGGAGGAATTTTGTGGTGGTATATGATTGTGCTGGTATTTTATTAAGATAACAGAGGTTTGAATTCTCTCCTCAGGATGTGCATATGGAATTGGTGCCTCTTCATCAACAATGTATTTGGGAATGGTTTTGCTTTGTGTTTATAAGCTTGTAGTGCCCTTTGAGAATGTAGCCACATGTGGCAGCAGGTTTGGAGGTAGTTCATGGTGTATTAGTGAGCATGGGGTTAATTCCAAAGCACAGGAATGTCTGGAGGGGTGCCGTTCATGATTTTTCTCAGGGTACTGGGAACTTTTGTTTGCAATTCACTTGGGAAGGGAGCCAAGGGAAGGTGGGATACACCACTTGGGATTAGGGGTGTAGCTGGGCTGGAGGGCTCAGGGAGCTGAGATTTCCATGGGTATTTCCTGCTGCTGCTGGAGTCCCACAGGGCTGGAATGCTGCTGCAGCCAGCAGATGTAATAGCTCTCGCCTGCAGTTGGGTGCAGGTTCCTCCCTGGAAGCCAGGGACATTCCTGCATCCTGGCACTCTGCTGAGTTGGAAGTAAGCTAAAAAGGAATCTCCATAGCTGCATTGTGAGCCTCACAGCTGTCCTTAGCTGAGCTTTCTGCTGAAATTTGGAATGATTTTGAGTGACATTTTGACCCCAACTTGTCACTCGTGCTTAGGACATGGACTCTCTTATATGGGTTTGTCCCTTCCTAGCAATCAGGGGTCACTCATTCAGTTGGAAATAAAGGACTTTGGGAAGTGTCACCTCCTAGTTTATTACTGTGTCAGCATTAGCTGTATGGTAAATATTGTTTTAATATTTTTTGACAAGAAAAATTGTTGAAAGTCATGGGTAGGTGCAATGTGCCTTCTCACAAAAGCTGTCCAGGAGACCTTCCTCTTTGCTAGTATTAAGTTAGGAAAATCAGGAACCAGAGGTTGGAAAGAATAGTCAGATCCAGCCTGGCTATGCCACAGACACCCAATTTGGGAGGTGCCACTGAACCCCCATTTTTCATGCTCTCACCAGTGCAGTGTTTCACTACACAACAAACGTGCCTAAAGCACACACGTTTTTTATGATGGTGACTGGGATTTCTGGCTGCAAGATTTTGGTCATATGGCAAGTTTGCAGGGTTTGGTTCATGCCCACCCATTGGAATGAAAGACAATTCCCTTTAAAGGCTTGACTTTGTTCGGCCCTGTGCTTTAACACTGTAGTCATGTTGCTTCCAGTCTAAAGTATTTCTGGTTTTCGTGCTTACACTCAGGTTTTCTTCAGCAAAGGCTCAGAGAAGCTGGGTTATTTTCTCATCTCTTGCACGGAATCACAGTAGGACCTTGAGTTTGTTCTGCCTTTGCTCATCAGCTATAGGAATTACCTTTTCAGGATGTCAGCTTCCCAGGATCCAGCTCCTTTGTCTTTATTCAGAGTCTGTTCACTGCTGGACTTTAGGCACTGGTAAAATACAATCAATGAATGATGACAATGGAAAACAGCTTTTACCTTTCTAGACAGTCATATTGCTGTTGGCCTTGAGATTAGTGGGTGATTTAGTAGCAGTTACAAAAAAATAATCTGAAATTGTAATGCAATTGATAGGAATCAGCATTCTTGTCTCTAGTGGTCCCTGAGAGGCCTGGGGATGTTACACAAGCTGCTGTTTTTGTGTTCATATTCCATCAACCTTTCTAGAAATCATTGGAAGATACTTCACTGAATGTTGGGGAGGTATCACTTCTCTGCCTTTTTAATTCCAGTATTGTAACATGGATGCTTAGCAAAGTGTAGCACAGTGAGTGCAGGCACAATTCCTCTCACCTCAAGGAAGAACTGGTGGAGTAAACACTTGTAATGCCTTGCTTGATTTTAAGAGAACAAGTAAATCCTTTGAAATAGAGAACTGCTCTGTGGTTTTCAAACTGGGCACCTCTGGATGGATCTTTGTGCTTCTGAATCACATTCTGCAAGAGATGTGCTTGGGGAAGTAGTTGGACAGAGTTTCTGTTGAGGTCTGCAAACACCCTCAGTCTTGCGTGTGAAGCATAAAATATCCCAGTGATGCACGTGCCAGTCCATGTGTCCCTGTTTTTAATCATTTTTACCGGGCAGCATGTGCTTTCTGTGTTCAGAGGGAATGTCGTGTCCCTTGAGAGACAGTCTCTGCTCCTGTTGTGTGTCCCTGCCCTGTGTCCTGGCTGTGCTGCATGGTGTGTGTGCCGAGCTGTGGCATTCCAGCTGCATGTCCATAGGAACGCCAGTGCTCTTTAACTGGGGATAACGAGCTCTCTTTCCATCCCTCCCTCTAGGTTGTGTGGAGGAAACTTGGAGATGCTGCAGGGTCGTGCCCTGGAATTAGACAGCACTTGTCAGGAAATCAGTACAAAGGACCGATGTAAGAGGCCCTGAGCGCGTCCTCTCTCTGAAGAGCGCGGTCTGAACTGCCCGGGGAGGGGAGGCGCCGCCCGTGTCCGCCGCAATTCCCAGCCGCCGATGGGGGCTCTGCACTGCGAGAGACTGCTGGTAAGGGGGACATTCTGCACAGGGCTGTGGCGTGTGGCAGTGTCCCCCAACCCTGCTGTTCCAATATCCCGGCTAATGAAGCGCTGCACCCGCACTGCAACACTCCACCCTTAGAAGCACTGCGGTATTGCCATCCTAACCAAAAGATATTTGGGATTCTGCAGGCGTTACGCGAATTAAGTTTTAGTTTGGTTAGTTACAGTGAATCTCTGATAGGTCTGAACGAGTTTTCCGCTGGATTTAAGGGAGGTTTTTCAGCAGACTGGAGAGACACTGATAAACTGTGCCTTTGGTCTCCGCAGGTTTGAGAAAGTCGCTTCTTAGTAACTCACACTTCAGTCTGTAAAGGATCTGTTAATGGTGCTTAGGCAATTTCCAGGTGATTTTTTTGCTTTGGTAGAATACCTGCCTTTGGAGGTGCTAAAAGACCATAAAGTCCTAACCAGCCGGTTGTGTAGCATAACTACAGTACTTGTAGTGATCCACAATTTCTTTCTAAATGAAAGTCAAGATAGCTTTCTTTTCAATTCACTTTGATGCACATCTTCTGAAGAGGTGTAAGGTGTTTAATGAGCGGCCCTTTAATGAACAGAATACTTAGGCATCACTATTACAGGTCTCAAGTCAGGATTTCCATCAGAATTTTTTTTGGAAAATACTTTCCAATTGACACAATGCTAATTTCTACTGTTTAATTTAGACACATGCTGGTTTGTTTAACAAGAGTCTACAAGGATCTAAAAGATTGCATTGCATTATAAAAAAAAGCTTTTCTTGCCACTGTAGCATTCTTTCAAGGAAAAAGGTTTTATTATCCTCAGAGCATGTCTTTCATTATTATGAGGCAGAAAGCTCTTGTTCAGATTGCCTGAGATTTGACCAGACGGCGCCCTAGATGTGCTTAGTTTATTTTTATCTCTGTGTATGATCCTCATTGTGTGTATTGAATTACAACGATAGATATTTTGTGTATATCTTAAAGCAATGATAGTTTCATGTATGAATGTGCAACAGGCTTGTGACTGAATGCTGTTGCTTAACTTTTTACCATACCTGAGAATCAAAAAGACTAATAAGAATTAATAATAAAAAAAAAATAGGAATGCAACAATTCCTGGGTTTCTGGTTTGTTCTTTGTTACTAAGATTTGAGCCAAAGTCAGAACCTCTGTTTTTCTGAGCTTGGACTGTATCTGTGGGCTATTTGCAGTGAAATGTAGCTCGGTTGCTGTACAATCTTCTGTTCTATAGGAGTATGATGTAAATCTGCTATCTGTCTTCAGAAAAAGTGTGTTAATTTGCAGCAGTAATTCTGTTGGTTTCTGTTGTTATTTTCACTTGGTACCATTCAATGTGAGGCCTCTGATCCAGCAAAACTCCCACTCACTGCTTCTCCTTGAGTTGGAAATGCAGAATCCAGCCTTGTGTTTTGAACCACTGCCCCCTGCGTGGTTTCTGGTATAACCCCCAGCCCAGCCAGCTGTATATCTGTTCTGTTCCCATGTTGTTTTCTCCCCTATATTGTTTGCAGAGTTCAATTCCAATTGTTGTATTCCTATCTCTGTATGTATGAACAGCTGTAACACCTGTACTTGTGCCTGCACTCTGGACGTGCAGGGACCAAGTGAGGGACACTGGTCTTTTGACACTACACTTGTGTAAATTTTGATACTGTATTAAAACTATTTTTTTACAGTTCTGCATACGATGGGGTGTCAAGTATTGTGTTCATCTTAGCAATGGTAATAAATTATAGAATCCCACCCTTGTTTGCTCTCCTTTACTCACTGGAGCTCTGAGCTGCTGGAATTGTTTCCTGCTTGGTTGAGAAATTAGCTGCATGCTGTGCATTTTTCTTCATTTTCTTGCCAGGTGTCTTTAAAAAATCCCAGCAATGTGAAGTTACTTCTCTGTTTTCTGCTAAAGGAGGAATAGCTGTGGGTAATTGTGCAGGGGATGTGACCAGGTGCAGCCTGTGACCAGTCCTCAGCAGTGCTGTGTTTGCAGCCCCTGGACACCTGTGCTGGTTCTTTCTTCCTGCCCTCCTCACAGAGCAGTCCTGAGGTGAGGACAGAAGAATATGGAGCTCCTGGAGTCTTCTTGTTCAGGTAAGAGGGGTGCTGGTGGGGCTGGATGAAGCTGGCAGTGTCCTACAGTGTGTTGGTGGCCTCGTGTGTCACCACATCCCTGCCCCACCATGGGCTTGTGTGGGCCAGGGGGAGGGCCTGACTCTTACTGCAGAGCTGAGAACTTCCACTGAATTTTCTGGAGAAAAGAGATGCTTAGTACAATCAGTATCTTTAAGCTAATAAATCCCATGGGAACTCCTTAAAATGCCCCTTCCTAAGAGGAGAAAGCAGGCAGTGTGTGGAGAAGGGGGTCAGTGCTCTTGGGAGGGTCTGTAGCCTGCTGAAATGCCTCTGTGCTAATAAATAAAAATTACTGTAGTACTTGGGGACTTCCAGCTCCTCTGTCTTGCTCCCTGCCCCTGTGGTTAAGCTTTTTTCAGTGAAATGTAACTGTGCCAAGCCTCGTGGACTCTTTGTGCAGTTGTTTTTAGCAGAGTTCTGCTTTGCTTCAACATTTGCACATGTTGTTACAGGGCCTTTCCCAGGATCTGAGCTGAGCCCAAATGAACTATAAATTCACTGTGAGAGTGAATTTTAAATAGCATTTGTGTAGTGGATGTATGGAGTGGATTTTACCTTCTGTACTGCAGAAAAGCTGCTTTGCTGAGGGGTTAGAAGGTAAAGAATGGCACTTTGTTTTCAGCAAGTGACTAGTTTCAGTAGAGCCTGTTCCCCAAAGGCTGCATTTGATGGACATGTTTATGAATGTGGCATGAAGCCAGAGTACCCTTTTTAATGTTTTGAGCAGAGCCAGCCCAAACAGCCTCTGTGGCCTGGGGACAGTGCCTGGCCCTGCTCTCCTTTGTGCTACCCAAACCTCCCAAGCACCAAATGCCCCTCATGCTCTCTGTGTTGCCTCCCCAACAAATACCAGCCATGCCAGGCCACTGGTTTGTTTAATTCCCCAAATGTTTTTGAAATAAGTCCCAGGGCGATATGTGTTCTTTATACTGATCTCACCACTTTGATACAGAAGAAAATGGTTCAGCCATTTTCCCCCCCCACTTTTAAGAGGAAAAAAGTCTTGATGTCCTTTGTTTTTAGCAGAATGGGCCAGCAAATGCAGCTGCTGGGTATGGAATGCCAAAATCTCTGTGTATCTCCACACTTGTGTTTTCCAGGCTTGGGTGAGCCAGCCATGAATGTCCCCAAACCAGCACCAAACTGCACCTCTGGTCATGCAAGATCCCCGAGGTAAGAACAGCTGACTTGATAGCAGGTCTGCCTGGAATGAGTGAATAGAGGCTCTGCATTAATTAATCAAGCAGCAAAGAGGGATTTGCTGGGCTGCTTTGTGGTTATGATGCTTTCTAGCACGTGCAGTTGGGCCCAGGAGTGGATTGTGAGGTGGTGTTTGCCAGAGCTGGCACCTCAGGTCTGATGTGTGCAATACTGGGAGTGAGGGGGAAGGGGAACTGCCAAAGAGGGAATGAGCAAATCATCTTGCTTGGAATTACTCTTTTTCTTAGAGAAAAAGCTCCTTCCCCTCCTTCTTGGTGGCTCCAAACTCCTCCTCTTTGTTTTTTTTCTCGCAAAAATAGCATGGCACGGTTGAGATTTTCAGTGTGTGGAAGGTCAGAGGAGGGGAATGATTAGCAAGACTATGTGGGATTGTTGGGGGTGAAGCAACACAGAGGTGGTAGTGTGAAGGAAAATGAGCTTTTGAATACTTTTACATAAATAAAAATTATTGTTTTAAAAGCTTAAGATAACATAGACCAGAGACAGAAACTTTACTTGAATCTTTAACTGTGAAAGCTTGTACAGTTTTGTGTGAATAATTTAAAAATTGAGTAATATTGATGGGGATAATAAGAAATATGTAAAATCATAGTGTTCTGTGGTATTGGTATGAGGGCTTTGCTGGAGTCAGGCTCTGGGGAGCTCCAGCCTAGTCCAAGCATTAGTGGCTCTCCTCATCCTACCAGCTTGTGGGGAAGGACCCTAGGGACTGCATCACATGCCTCTGTCTGAAACAGCTTCCTAAACACCTGGTTCACAAAGAACTGCCAAAATAATAACACTGAATTATTTAATGTGTTTTTTTAGAACATGGTAATTACTCTTCTCTTGAATAAGAACTTGTTACAATGATCTCTTTAAATCACTGGCTATGGCCTTGAATTCTGAAGTTTCTTTGGATTTTTTTGTCCCCCGTCTACTGTGTATAGGTTGAAGTAGATTTTTAAGAATATTTGTAAGTCTACAGATAAAAAAAAAATAAAGAAAAAAACCCCAAACCACTGGGAGCCCATTGCCAGCTTCTGGAAAGAAAGAGGACAAAGGGAAGGGGGTGGGGACCTGCCCTGCCAGGATCCAGGCAGCTGCAGGTGAATCTTGTGCGGGGCAATCTATTTGCAATGAGCTGCCCTGTGTGTGGCAAACACTGAGAGAGAGAAGGTGGTTTAATCCTCTCACAGGTGACTTCATTTTCATTTTCTCATCACTCTTGGTGAATGCCATGGGCTTAGAGCACTGGAGTTCCCAGGCCTGAACACCTGCACTGTGGAGCAGGAGGGGTTTGGCATGTTTGGGGCTTTTTTTCAGGAAGTTTGGGAAGTCCCCAGTGTGACACAGGGCTACTCTGGCTCAGGCCAGTGTGCTGAGCCCTGTTAAACCCCAGCTTCACTCGCAGCTTAAGGTAAAGGCCAGAGTGAAAGGAAAATATTCTCTTGGATTTGAAGGTGGCCTTTCCAATTAGGATCCGATTTGTTGTCAGGGAGGTGGGAGCTGGCCTGAACATCAGTCAATGGTGTGGGGCTGTCAAGCTGTTCTGTTTTCACAGGATTTAGACTTCATAAAAGAGGAAATACACTATCTAAAAATACAGTGTTTTCCTCCTCCTGCTGAAGGGGAAGTCTCCACAGACTGCTGCATGCTCCCTTTTAGGAAGGCCCAGAGCCCACCCTACCCAACCTTGAGAATCTCAGGAAAAGCACACCATCAAACATGGAAATATTTCCATGGGAACTGTTCCTCTACTCCTGCTAATAAAACAGACCTATAACACCAGTGACAACAGGTCCCAGTTTCTGCAGCAAACTACAAACGGTGAAGGCTACAAAGGGAGCTGGTAAAAAGCAGGAGTGTAAATGAACAGAATTGCTAATTTAGGTATGTGCATGCCTCTCTGTGAGAAAGCACAAGCAGATAAACAAAGCCTTTGGGGGGGGAGGAACAAAAGATTATCTTAATTACAGCACATCCAGCCAACATAAACCCCATGGATTGTGTGAAATCAGGTTTGTTCCTCTGATCTGCAGCAGGAAACCCTGTAGCAGATCAAATGTGTTCAGGGAGGCTGTGCTGCTAATTGCTGCTCCTAGCTGAGCCAAAGCAAACTATTTAGACAAAGCAGAGAATTCACTTTTTATTTAGTATTAATTATGAAATAGCATGTCTTGATGGGCTTCACAATAATATTACATTTCCTAAGGGGGGAAAAAAAAGTGGTTCTAATCCTGTGAAATAATTGGAGAATTAACCCATTGCTTCAGGCTGGAACCCCAATATGTGCATAAATTAGGTGCAAGATGAGTGATGTCACGAATAAGGCCTTTTCTTCAATCACAACCAATTATGAAACTCATTCTAAAGCCTTCCTTTTTTCTTTTCTGGCATGATTTTCAAACTTCCTTTTGGTTTTCATTTTAAAGCCTGTTGTGGCCGTTTTGCAGCATCTCTTTGGCTTCTTGCTAGAGATTTCAGAGTTTTGCGCTGAGTATTTTGGGGGTTGGATGCGTTGCTTGGGTACTCTCACTTTATGCTGCTAAGCATGGACTGGAGGTTTTAGTTTCCTCCTGTGCTGTTCCAGCACGTGTGGGTTGTCTTGGAGCAGCTTATCTGCATTTGTAGCCATGGACAAACAAAGCCAAAGAGGCAAGGAAGAAGTTATGTTGGTACCCTGGCAGAATGATAACTGTGGGTATATTCATAATCCATATGTGCTTATGTTAAGTAATAACTTTACTGTGTCCAGGAAAATGTTTCTGTGTGTGCTGATGGAAATCTGAGCTGGATGGGAAGGCAGGTATGTGCCAGCAGAAAGCAATAAACATACTGCTCTAAAGGCACTTCAGAGACATTTTCAGGTGTAAAAATGAGCAGTTGGTTTAAAAAAAATACAAATAAATGAAAGATAGACTACTCGAGGCTTTCCCAGCTGCTTCCCTCGGCTCTTTTGAAGCTGACTTCTCTTTTCTTGGAGGATAGTTCCATGTGATAGTAGGCTTGACTTTTTCCTTGCTAATATCCCTTTTAGCAGGAAAAAGGAACAATGGAGAGAAGGGGCAGTCAGTGATCAGTGCCCAGACTGGCGCTGATAAGGTTTTATCTTAGATCTTGATTAATTCATTGATGCTGAGGTCTCTGTCAGAAATGTCCTCGCCTGGTTGAGGAAGGCACCGAAGGCTTGGTCCTGCCGTGTCCCAGGATTCACTTGCTGGGATCGGGACAGGGATTGTTTGGGCTGTTTCTGTCCCCTCAGCTCCCTGAGGCTGGTTTTTACAGGGGGGTTTTTCCCAGGATACCGCCGGGACGGCGGGAGCAGCGCCCTCCTCACAGCTCCCCTCACAGCTCCATCTCCGCTATCTTCCCTTACGGCCTCATTCCCCCCTCATGAACCCCGTTTTCCCCTCACACTTCACCTCTCTCCCCTTTCTCTCTCTCCACGCCTCCCCTCTCTCACCTCCCAGCCCCATTCTTCCCTCACAGCCTTATCTCTACCATTTTCCCTCACAGCCTCACTCTCCCCTCACAACTCTCCTCTCTCTCCCCTCAGGAACCCCATTTTCCCCTTACACCTCACCTCTCCTCCCCTCACGGCCCCATTCTCCCCTCGCAGCTCCTCTTTCCCCTCACAGCCCCATCTCCGCTATCTTCCCTTACGGCCTCGTTCTCCCTTCACAACTCTCTCTCCTTTCTCTCCCCTCATGAACCCCATTTTCCCCTCACAGCTCCGTCTCTGCCGTTTTCCCTCACAGCCCCGTTCTCTCCTTTCTCTCTCTTCACGCCTCCCCGCTCTCAACTCACAGCCTTATCTCTACCATTTTCCCTCACGGCCTCATTCTCCCCTCACAACTCTCCTCTCTCTCCCCTCACGAACCCCATTTTCCCCTCACACCTCACCTCTCTTCCCCTCGCAGCCCCATTCTCCCTTCACAACTTTCTCCCCTCTCACCTCACAGTCCCATTCTTCCCTCACAATTCCCCTCACGGCCCCATCTCTGCCATTTTCCCTCACGGCCCCATTCCCCCCCTCACAACTGTCTCCCCTCACGGCCCCATTCCCCCCCTCACAACTGTCTCCCCTCACGGCCCCATCTCCACAATCTCCCCTCACAACTCCCCTCTCTTTCCCCTCATGGCCCCTTTCTCTGCCCTCACGACCCCCGTTTTCCCCTCACCTCACTGTCCTATTCTCTCCTCCCACCTCTCACCTCACAGCCCCGTCTCTTCCATTTTCCCTCACAGCCCGGTCTCCATTTTCCCTCACAACTCCCCTCTCTCCCTTCACGGCCCCGTCTCCGCCATTTTCCCTCATTCCCCCATTCTTCCCTCACAACTACTCTCTCTCTCTCTCTCCCCTCACAGCTCAGTTTTTCCCTCATGGCCCCTCTCTCCCCTCACAGCCTCCTCTCCGCCATTTTTCCTCCTGGCCCATTCTCCCCTCAGAGCGCCGCCAGGACCAGACCTTCACCCCCAGCACAGGTACTCGCCATAAATACAGAAAATACTGATCTGGGAGAGTCTGGGGAGGAAAAAAACGTGGAATTTGGATATTTCCAGTCCTTTCTGTCATATAGGGAGAGAACTTTTCTTGGGCTGGATGGAAGCAACATAAATAATTTGTGCTTCCACCTGTGCCCCTGGGTAACTTGGGAACCGTTGATGTCACAGACTGAGGATAACTTTCTGAATGCATGTTATATAAAATGGGTTCTAAGTCATATTTGCTGCATTTTTTTCTGTCATCATAGAAAATATATAAACAGTCCATAAATCAGAGTGATTGCAAGAGGGAAAGATGTTTAGTCTAATTACCCCATGCGATTCGTTTGATCAGGGAGGAAATATTAGACAGACTTTTTTCTTTTTCTTCCCTAGGAGTAATTAAATATGCTTCCAAAAAGGTTTTGGGCTAAACTGCCTATTAACCACATTTTAAAGTTCCTATTTCACATATTACTAACCTCAGAATTCCAGTGGCCTGAACGAGGGGAGCTGAAATTGCATAAATTAAGAGATAGTATTAGAAGAGAGCTATGTAAATTAATTCTCTGCTCAGATGTGTCCTGTGAGTTTTCATTCTTTTCAGATACATAAAGGTGTCTAAAGGGCAGCAGAAATGACTGCAGTGCTGAGCTATAACTGCACACAAACCCAAGTTTTTATCCGGTTTTCAGTTACTTGAGTGATCTGTACAATATTCCAACCCACCAGAAAGTTAATGCTGGTTTACCAGATATTCATTTAAAAAAAAGCCCAAATCCCTTTATGTTTCTATTGCTGCTTTACAGACACAATTCTGTTAGCTGGGATTTCATGGGTATAAATGACTGGAAAATTACCTAAAAATGATGCATTTTCTGTTCTTGTTTTGGTGTGTCAGTTGCAATTTCCCGAGGAGTGGGTAAATTACATGGAAATGGTCACATGTAGTGATTAAAGAGGTTTAAAAATCAATTTCACCTTGCGAGTTGGTAGAGAGGGGTAACTCTGCATGGGCTTTACTCTGTGTTTGTGGAGCCTGGGCCTGAAAAGCAGGCTTATTTTATTTGGTCTTAGCTTATGTGGTGTTATTTGCTGTGGTTCTGCTGGAAGGCACCTGGGAATGCTTGACAGCCTTTGCTTGGGAACACTGCTCAGAAAAATCCTGCTGTTTGAACTCTGCTCCTGAGGGAAGATCCCTCCAATCTGCTGCTGATTTCAGCCCTAGTCCTTCAAATTATTTCAGAAAAGAAAGGTAGATCCCAAACAGCCTCATTAACACCATTTTTGTTAACACATTTTCCCTCAATTTTAAACCTTCCAACAGGTGTCTGTTTGGATCTTTTTGTTTACATTAGTGTGAAATATTTATTGACATGAAGAAATGCCTTCATCTCTTTGAGAGGCAGGTTTGGTTTGCATGTGTTCCTGCTGTGCACAGGAACATTTGCTGCTGATTAGAAAGCAAAAGCAAAGTGCTTGCATGAGCAGATTTCTTCCCTTTGCCTTCTGGTTTCTCTTCCCAACTGGAGTTTTCCAGGTGCAGAATGGTCTTCACTCAGAGAAAAGACCATCTGGGTTTTGTCGATGCTCAGAGGAATAAAACTTTGCAGCTGAGAGCTGACTTCAGTTCTTCTCCTTTGCTGCCTTGGGTCTGGAGTTGTTTTTGTGGCTATGCCAGGCAAGTTGGCAGAGGCTGCTGTGCCTTGTGAAGTCATGCTGGGCTGTGGCTGGAGCAGCTCCCCGCTCCTTTATCCCGTAGGAGTGTGTTTGTTTTGTGTAGGAGTGTCAGTCTGTCAGAGAAACAGAATTTCTCCTGCGGACAGTGACAACAAACATTGTGCTGTGTGCCAGCCTCTGCCTGTCAGCATGGCCCAAAGCAAAGCTGTGGATGAGGGAGAGAGCTGCCCAAAGGAGAATTCTCGGAATGCCTTTGCTGAAGTGGGTGCTGTGAACCTCCCTGGGATGTGCTGTGGGTATGGTTTTGATCACTCTGTGCAGGGCAGATCTCCAAATCTCAAAATTTATAAATATATGTCTTCCTCCTGGCCACAGAGCTCATGGCAACCAAAAGGGATTTCCCTCAAAATGTAACAATGCCCATTTGCTGGCAGGGGAATGAGTCATTGCTGAAGTGTGACACCTCAGTAGTGGCATCTGGGAGATTTTGGTCTGTCACGTGGAGCACTGATGCAAAAATATTTTCAGTGCTTTTGCCGTGTCCAGTTATTTGCCCTGTGATTGGGGGAGCTGCTTTATTTTGGGCTGTAAGTGTGGCCAGATTCTCTGAGCTCCCTCTGAAGGGGAGCAGTGCCCCCAGGCATGGTGCAGCCCTGTCACAGCAGCCCTGGGCACACACAGCCACGCAACGTGAGTAGCCATTTCCCAAGGACCTGAGCCGTGCTTCCAGAAGCAGCTCCCGGATGGCAGGAGAAGCAAGGAGGCCCCAGCCTGTCTACACATGGTAGGTGACAAAGTTCCTCAGCTACTGATATGTTTTAAAGATATATATATATATATGTGTGTGTGTTTTAATTTGCAAGAATGTTGATTCTTATCTGGTGGTTTGTGCTATATATCAGTTGTTTGTGTAAATAGATTTTTACCTACTCAAGGAATTACCCTGGTAAAGGGCTTAATAAATTGCAGGAGACAGGAATGAATAAGAAAGTGCAACCTTTAACCAGAGCATAAAGGAATCATGGATGTAGAATTTTTTTTGCTTTCCTCTCTAATGAATGTACAGTATTTTTCTGCATTACTAGCTGTTGGCTGCAGAAGTGAAAATATAGAGGCTGGTGAGGCAAGGCCATAGAAATGAGGGAATACCAGTACATAAACCCGTTTGCACTAAAATATTACACTTGTCTAGAAGATAAGTAACAATGTGTTTGTAGTGGTAGCAGAGTGATGGTTTGCTATCAGCCCTCATAATTTATCCCATGCAGAGCGTTGCCTGTGGACTAAGGGCTTGATAGATCCTCTCAGCCATCCTGGTGTAGCAGGAACCAAGGATTTGTATTTCACTCTTAACCCAGTGGATCAAGGAGGAGAAGCCAGAAAGCAGATTTGATGATTAATTTTCTGGGTGTGCTCATTATTATTACTGCAGATCTGTATGGCTTAGTCCACCTGGAGGATTGTGTGGTCTCCAAGTGACTAACATGTGCCTGCTTGCTCCAGGGGAGCTGGTATGTTTAGAAAAAATCATTGTTTGTAGTTTGAAGAATTTTCAAGAGTCCCTCCTTGGGGCCTATAGAATGGGCAGCTCAGCCACAGCTGAGCTGGGTGTTCAAACAAGGTGGTGGGTCCAGGGTTTCAGGTTTATTGTCTGTGCTCTCTCTTTCTCCAAGTGGTTGTTCAGTGTGCTTTGAGCTTAAAGGGAATGTTGCTGAATGTGTTACAGGTTTTTCAAGGTGAGTTTGATACTGTTGTAGGGCAAGAAATCACTGACCAGTGGGCTAGCCTGCAGTCAGTGCTGCGTGGCCATTTAGAGCTGATGATGCAGCCACAGGTTGTTAAACAATTTTAAGCAGGCCTATCTTCAAAGCTTGTAAAACTAACATTTAATGAAGTGAAACACAGATCAATGGTAAATTTTGTGCAGCGGCTCAGCTGCATTGATTGCAAGGTTCAAAGACTTTCAGTATGGCCCCATTAAACACCTATAATGTTAGGGTTGAAATGATGCTTGGCAAATGCTAACAAGGTTGAAAAGAATTCCTGCTTTCCAATAATCTGCTGCTTTCTGGTCGGCAGGGAGGGGTGGGAGCTGTTTGGTCACATAGCAGTTGCTGCTGGGTCAGTGTGGAAAGAAAGGGAGTTCCATTCTGGTGCAGCACCTGTGGCTGCTGGGTGTGCAGGTGTGGGAGATCTCCCTGAGCTCTCCCTCTGTGCAGCTCTTGGCTCTCGTTCCCCGAGGGGATTTGGACTGTTACACGTGGACAGGGCTAAAGCTGGGCCAAGGGTGACGGCCAGGAGCAGTTTGGCCCCTCCATGCCTGGGGCGCTGTGGCTGGATGTGCACGGTGGCCCCGGGCACGGAGCTGCTGGAGGCTGTGTCTGCCGCAGCCGCTGTTTGGCAGAGCAGCCGAGGCTGTAATTTAGCTGTACTTGGCTTTGGCGCGCTAAAAGCTGGATCCTGGCTCCGGCCCGGTCCCCTGGTGAGAGGTCTGTAATTTGTAACCACTCAAGGATGCCGGCGGCTTTTCCTCTGCCCCACGGGTGTGTGCCGGACTCTGCGGGCTCGGCTGAGCCGTGCCCCCTCCAGCCCGGCAGCAGGATGCGAATGGGAAGATGTATGATCAGGCAGGCAGTACGGCAAAAATAAAATCAATACAGATCAGCTGAAGGGTTTTAATCCTGCCTTGTAATAACTCCTTATCTCTCCATCCCCATATTCGTTACAGCGTGGTGCCACTGAACGCTGCTTGCTTGCAAATCAGAATGTCCCGACGCAATGTAGTGACTATAAATGTGTACGCACACACACCAGGAATGCACCTCTTGCTGTGGGAATGGGGGAAGTGCATGGAAACAAACCCAGACAAGTTCCAGGCCGAGTACAGCAAGCCTGGGCCTTAGGGAAAGAAGAGTCTGGGTGCTGTGTCTGACCCTGGCAGCTCCTGCTCAGGATCGGCTGAAATCCCACACCTCACACCTGGATAGGAAGGGTTGTTCTCCTGTAAAACAGCAGCTCCCTCTCCTGCATATATTCTGACAACAGCAATTAGAAACATAGCAGCACACCAGGGAACTGCTAAATATAGAATGGCTTGAAGGGATGAGCTTATGTTTCCTGGATTTTTTTGGTGTGATTCCCCACCCCTACCTGCCTTGTGGATGGTGCAGGAGAATTTAAAGGTCAGGCGAGCAAACTACCTCAGAAAGAGGAAAAGGGATCCCTATTTCTGCCACTGTGGCATAAGGAATAGGAGTAAGGGAATTCCATTGGGAAGTAAAGGACCATTAACTCAAAATGAGATTTTGCCAGGCTGTGGTGGAAATAGCTGCTGCCAGTTCTGGGCTAAGGAGGAGGAAGCAATGCTGAACTAAGGGAGTGTGGGGGCTTGAGCACAACAGGGTGTTGGTCCTGCACTGGAGCTTTGAGAAGGGAGGCTTTGCCAAGGCCCAGTCCTGACCTGGCTGGGCCCACAGTGCTGTGGGACATCGCAGCTCCTCCACAAGAACTCCTGCCTTTAGGAAATTCTTTCCCTTTAGGAAATGCGCAAAGAGCGAGCGCTTTAATTCCTGGATGTCTCAATTCAGGATGAGTTGTTGTCACTGCTGCAATAACACAAATTTTGCTCCTGCATAATATATTATTTATTTAATGAAGGCTGAATGAAAGAGCTCCCTCACTCCCTGTCTGTGCTGTGCAAATGTCTGAGGAGGGTTTGCTACTTGCTTCAACAGCTCATGCTCCTAAAGACTTGACATCTTGTTTATATTACCTAAATAGATACATGTTATTTCCGGGAGCTGGTGTTAGGCTGTTATGACAGTCTCCATATACAGTTTCATTTCTAGCGTAGGAGAGGTCGCAGTGTTTTGCAGACTCAAAATACCTGACACTGACAAGAGGAAGCAAATTTCATTAAATAAAAAAGGGGTCAGCACTGCACAGGCTGATTATTTATAAATAGTGCTGCCAGTCAATACCTGATGGTTTATTGAACTTAATGAAACTCCTGTAGCCAAATGTGTATTTTAAGAAGGCATTTGACCTTGGGCATCTCTCCTGCTGAGGGGATGCTGTCTGCTGTGTCAGTGGTTCAAAATCAATAACCTCCAGCACTGTCCTGTGGAGAGCTCTTGTACTTAAGGGTGATATTGTAAAATGTGACAATATTCTGCTGACGAATGACTTGATTCCCATATCCCTGGGGGGAATGGTGGGCAGGGTTATGTGGTGACTCTAAAAATGCACTGATAATGAATGAAGGAAAATTCTGCTGGGGATGCCACTTCATCCATTTAGCACTTGGAACTGCTGCCCTTGTGTCAACCTTTACCAATGCTGTCCATGGGGGCCTGAGTGAGACCTGTTTGCTGTTGTGATTCACAAATTTAATGAGATTGGTTAGGGCTGTGGAATTCATACTTTGCTATTCTCCTGCTTTAATCATGGTGATAGCCCTATATGCAGCAGTTATGCTTGTCTTGTACACAAAAATCAGTGCCCAAGTCTCACTTTAGGGGCTGGCTGGATGTTTTAGGGTGAACATCAGGAAGGGAGGAGAGCTGCCTTTATCCCTATGGGGATAAACTGGCAGTGGCTCAGTTTGTTGTATCAGTTGGAAGGGAATCTCAAGCTAGAAAAATTGTCTGCCTTTAAAGGCCAAAGCAAAAAGTTGAAGTTCATTTTAGGTGTGACACTTAATTTATGTAAGGGGATGTACATTGGTGGGCAGATGGGTTTGTTGCCTTGCAAAGCGCTTTTAAAAATATTTAAGGCTCCAGACTGAGATGCTGCACACAGAGGAGCTCCTGTGCACAGCATCAGCTGGAGGTTGTTGGCACTACTTATGGACTAGGCTGAGCTTGGATTTTCTGGGTTCCTGGGTTTGGAACTGGGGTGTAGATGGAAACTGAGCTGCTCTATAAACTTAGTGTGAAATATTTTGACAAATCTACTTGTGCCAAAGCTAACTTGTGTTGGAAGATGTGTAGCCTTTCACAAGGACAATACTGTAATGCTGTTACTTTCCTGGAAACATCCCTGTCATGGCTCCAGACCTCTGGCTGTGGAAATGCTTGTGTGTCTCTTGATTGACACAGGCTGACAGGAAGAGAAGCAATAAATGCAAGTGTACACATAGATGTGTAATTGCGATTTTCCAAGTTAACTTTTTTAATAACATCTTTTAAATGCTTTATGTATTAAAGAGCTCAGCGGGTTTCTTCTTAATATACAGTGTGATTAATTCAAATGAGAAAAAACAGTCATGCAGACAGGCTTTTCAGCTAATGAACAGGATGCATAAAATATGCTCTGCCTCACTAAGGTGTTATTGTCATCTGTCATTTTTGGAAACTCCCATGGAATTTATTTTACATTAGCTTCTGGTAGTGCTGATGGAGTGGATGAATTATTGCCTCTTTGTCTTGAGACTTGAGCTAATCCTCTGTGCAGATTTTTGGAAGTTTCTTTTGCACAGTTTTGAGTTAGGCACATTATGAAGAGAATTGCACACAGGATAGGTTATCCCAGCAGCACAGGCAGAAGAGACACATTGCTGTGGTTTAAGGCAGTAGGTCTATAAGTCCCATTTTTTTTGTGCTAGTAAGAGTGTTAGGAATTTCTTGCCTGTTTTAGTCCCTTGTACATTATCTGTGTAATGTTTTTAAAATATGTCCTGGCCTTGACCGATGGGGCTGGCTGCTACACCAGAATGGATCTCAATGAGACCTTCTGGATGGGAAGTGATAGGGACCTTGTGATGATCAGTAGCTGCTTTCTGGTAAAGGCTGAGGGTGTCTGCAGTCAAAGCCATCCCAGAACACTGCCCGTGTGTGAAATGCTGTGTGCTTTGGTCTTTCAAAGCAAAATGCTCCTGAGTGAAGGGGAATCAAGCCTCCTTAACATGCACTTTAATCTCTTGGCAAGTATGTTCTAGCCCACAATGAGTATTTCCCAGGACTTGGGTGTGGGGTCACAGCCAGTGTCCCTCGTCTCTTTCAGACATTTGATATGAGTACATGCATTGCTGTGCTAAATAACAGTTTGCAGGCTATATTTAACATATGTAAAAACCCAACTTCCTCCCCAGCCTGAACAATAAATGGTTTTGGGAAAATATCTTGAAGGGAAATGTCTTTAATAAAGCCTAGTTGGTTTTCTTCAGTGAGCTTTGATGTTGTTTGAATGTGTGTCTGTCCTGGACCATGTGCAGAGCATCTCCCAATATTCTCTACCTGAAATATCAGTAAGCTCATCTAGCTGGGAGTCCTTCATTTCCCTTGCTCAATCAAAAAGCAGATTTTGCTCTCTAGCTTCTAAAGTCATCTTATTACAGAAGAGATTTTCTGCCCTGAAAGAAAACAGGCAGAAGAAAACAGAAGAGGGGTTGCTAAAGAGATAAATGACAGACTCAGCCTTAAACCCCGAACTTGCAATTTATTTGCAGAAAATGTTCAGGGAGTGCAAAGACGGGACATCTGTTTCATGTTATTCCCAAAGCAACCTGCTTATTCAGCTGCAGACATCCCCACCTGCTCCTCTAATGAGCTCGGATCTCACAATATTCCATGTTCCTTCCTTTGAACCTGGGCAGAGCTGTCTGAAGCAGGGGAGCATTTCCTAAAATTCAACTTAGAGAGAACTCTCTGCATATGTGCTGTTGGAGTCTCTATGACTCCCACACTCCTGGGGTTGTGATAGCTAAATCAGGCATTAGTGTACATGTTCCTAATGTAGGATGTTGTGTGTGAAACTAGGGCAGTTTTGGGGCTGATGAGGGACTTGGGCTCTGGCCTTGCAGAAAGAATTTTTCAGTGTGATACTTTTCTAATGCACTGCTGGCATTTGACATTTACCATTGACTGCTTATGCAAACTAAGGAGTAGCAGAAAGATACTGATTTCTATTTTTTTCCCTCCCTGTACTTTAATTTTACAAAGTAAATATCAGAAAGAGCTGCTTTGCAGGTGCTTTTTAGCACAGTGAGCATAATGCTTGGGGAATGCAGCTGAAATCCTTGGCCAAGGTGCAGAGTCACTGTGTTTCAAAATGCATATGACTTTGGTGGAAGCTCTGGACTAAGTGCTCACAGCCTGCAGAGGTGTCCGCAGCAGTGGGAAAAGTGCTCCAAAATGGTGCAGTCATCTGCTCAGGCAGCCTTCTCTGGGAGGCGGGGAATGCCCTTGGAACTTCCCAGAAGTGACAGATCCTGGTCCGAGTGCCCTGCTCTGAAGGTGTCCATGGCAGTGTGATGCCTGCTTTGCTTTGGAGACTGGGGATTCAAAGTGGTTTTCCATTAAACCTGAACATTCTGAGCTGACTTCCTGTGACCTGTAGAGAGCAGAGTAAATGGGGCAGCAGTGAGACAAAGAATGGCTTTTGTAGACTCCCTGGGAAAGATTCCTTCTTGGGCAGGAGCATCCCTGGGAGCCAGGCTGTGTGTCCTTGTTATACCGTGCTATTTTTTGCTCTCCCTGCAGTGAGATACACGTTGTCAGACACTGATCCCTTCATTTGAGAAGGACCTTGGTATGTCTTGTGCTGAACATTGTCATTAATGAGCCATTTACTTGGTGTGATGCCTCTTGCCTTTATCAGCCACTTTTTCCTGGACTAGTCTTGGCAGGAGAGGATAGGTCTCTGATGGATTCCCAGGAGGGCTCTGGGAAGGGTCCATTAGGATGAGAGCAACAGCTGAGGAGAAGGAGTGGAAAACTGCCTTGTGCTGGCACCTGCCAGTAAATATTCTCAAATAATTTAAAGAACTCGATGGACTCAAGTGTATCAGACTAGAGACCAGAGAATTTCTGGAACTGTGAAAATGGCTGCTCAGTGCCATCTCAAATGTCACTGCCTATGAAGGAGACAGGTTTATTCTCCTGATCTAATAATCTTCCTGGTTTTCCCATCTTGAGCAAAGACTCTTGTTTTTTGTTGGTTTTTCATTTTCCACTAATTTTGCAGAGGATCAGGGTAAATATCAGCAGTACTTTGTGGTGCCAACAGAATCCTGGATGTGAGATGGGATGTGCTGTGGTACTGGTGGCAACCAGTTCTGGCTGTGATGGCTGGAGGCACCAGAACTGCTTTAGCAGCTTTTTTTGTGCCTCTGCTCCCATGTTGGGAGCTGTGTGTCACACCAGTGAGCTCCTGCCATGTGCCAAAAGCAAGTGGCAGCGAGATCATGAACCAGATGATCTTCTCTGGTGTGAAATCTGAAAGCTCTGGCAGGGAGTAGAGGATTTTCAGAAAGCTTCTATGGCAGTGCTGGGTTGGAGGAGTCTGTGGGATTCTCTGTAACAGGAAATTGTGTCTGCATGTTGGACCTGACTGGATGAAAACCTGTGGCAGTGGCAGATTGAAGGATGTGTGAAAAAAAATATGGTCTGCAAAAAGCAACTAAAAATTGCATATAATGAAGGGGGATCTGCAAGTAAGTGTTTCAGTACAGTGCACCAAGAGAATGGTCTTTATCACAGTAGTGACAGTCAGGTCCTCTGTGCTGCTGTCTCCCAGGAGCAGCAGATCCAGAGAACAGAGCTGTGACTTTCTCTGCTGGAGTGAGCAGGAGCAAATTGCCCCTTTCTCCACAAGATAAAAAAACTGGCAGTGGTGTTTGCCTGTTGCACAGAGCTCAGCACTTGTATTGCCTCTAACTGCAGTCTTTCCATTTGTAAAAAAGCATCTCATGCTAATTAGTTTTATTGGCCTTGGCCAGCTGCCAGGTAAAAAGCTGGATAACATAGTATTGGCACGGTGCTCCACAGGTCCAGACATGCTCCATTTCCAGTAGCTTTTGGAGTCTTTAGTGACTTGTATTGCACAATTATTGCACATCCTGAATCAGTGGAGGCAGCATAGTACATAGCCAAGTGCCTTTTGCAATGCCCACTATTAAAATTTATGGTATTTAAGTTGCTATATGTGTAGAATCAAGTATAATGACTTTCTCTTTGTAAATTGGGTGGATTTTTCCTGTTATTGGCAGTTAGGCTTGCTGGGGCAGAAAAATAAATGAGAGCGTGGAATTACAACAGGTTCTAAACTCAGTTTAGCACCAACTATATATAATTATACTTAAGAAATAGCAATAACAGCTGGAAACTATGGCATGATAGAAAAAATGTGAATCCACTCTGGAAGAATGCCTTTGCTATTTGTAGCCAATTTCACATGCTTAGTAACTTAGTTCTACATTGATTTCTGTAAATGGTACTGAAGCTCACAAGGTGGCATTTAGCACATGAAATGGAGTAAAGAGGAGTAGTGGCCCCTCAGAGGGCACTCAGGGCTCTGGTAACTCTTCACTGGGACCATGAGAAGTGGGAGGCTATTATAAAAAGATTCTGCACATCCTCAAAACTCACCCCTGTCTTCCCAGAAATGGCCAAAGCCTTGTCTGGAACCTGGGGCTGGGCCTTTGACCAGGCACTGGGACATGGTGCAAGGGGGCATCCTTAGGGGACCTCTGATCCCTGCTCTGGATATTGCACCTTTTCCCGAGCCACTACTGCAGTTTTTCCTCCAGTGACTAAAAAATTAAATAGACACAGCAGATGTGAGACCACTGGAGCACTTATTCTGAGTGGGGGGAGAACCAAAAAAAGATGAATAGCAAACTAACAGAGTTGGATGTGGCTGAGGTTTTGTCCTTCTTTCTGAATAACCAAATAGTTTATTCACTCCCGACTTAGAAATTAAAATTTAAAGGGGGCATCTTCAAAAAAATGCAGTCCAAATGCAGTGGCTTAGGAATTTGTTCCCTTGTGGTGCTCGCTAACCTGACTGTGAATGTGACATTAACTCTGACGTGTGGCTGCAGGAGCTCAGAGGAGAGCTGTGGGTTCACAGCTGTGGGACAGGCCAGTGCCCTGCACCTCCCAGCCAACATCCAGCACACACCAGGCAGGAGTGGCAGATACAGAAGGTCAGCTTGTGCCCATTTAACACACTGGAAAATTCTGTCCCATTTAAAACACTTGATTAACCCTGGTGGTATCTTTAACGTTATCTCTACCAGGCCATAGATTTGTCTCCATCCAAGTCTTCCTTTAGGAACAACAGAGCTCTTGATACCTCAGCAGGCTGTTTGCAGATAGCAGCTTTGTTTAAGCACTGTGGTAACTGACTGTAAGGGGCTGGTTTTATTCCTGTAATATTCATGTTAATAACAATAACTTTTGAAAAACCCATTAAAAGTCTGTGATGGTAATTTAAAAGAAAGGTCATATGCACCATTCTCCATTCCATAATGATCAAGTTAGTAACTTTTGATGGGTACATGAAATGATGCTGTCATCCCTGGGCAGATCACAGAATCAAAATAGGTTCCTATTTAATTCAGAGTGTAACACCTGCAATGAAATGCTCCTCTGGCTAAAACAGGTGTTTCCAGCAGAGGAAGGTTTGCTGTCTAAACTGCATCCAGCCAATACTGTGGGTATCTGCCAATAGACAGCAACCCATAATCTATATATAAATTAAACAAAACCCCTTCATGACAAGAATATTATTAAAGCTGCAAAGTCAGACACTTGGAGGTGAAGAAATGCCGGCATCAAAGTTTCCTGGGTGACCTCAGTTTGTCCTCTCCTTTGGTTGTGCACATGCATAATGATGCAGTTTATAATTATACAGCCAAAAGTTACTCCTTTTTTATGCCATGCCCCCATATTCAGCAGCTGAAATGCCCTTGGTGCTGGGCCTTGGATTGTTGTTACCTAAACCAAAAGGGTGACCTATGGAACAACACCAGACGTGTGCCCTCGAGGAGAACATGCTGGGCTGTTGTCCTGTGGGTTCTGCTGGATTTTAAGCATCCTGTCAAAGCCTGCGTTGCCACATTGTGGATGAGGGTGTGAGAATGGGGCTCCATACCTGCACAGGTGCTGTCAGAAATGGGATGTGGGCTTTGCATACAGTGCAGTGAGGAAAAATTATGCTGGAAATCTTTAGGAGTTTCTCCTGGTGTTCTGTGTCTGGAGCATATGTGTGTCTGGTGAGCCCTGGTGGGGTTTTAAGCTCTTTGGAAAGTAGTACTTGTGCTTTATAAGGCAATGTATTTCCTGGGGAATTTGGAGCATCATTCTGGCAAGAACAAAAAGGACAAGATTCTCCAGTCTTCTCCTCCAGCATTTTAAACTTCTTTCAGCATGCTTCAGATCCTAGGTACATAAGAATATTTAAAAAAAGAAATATATAGCAGGAGCATATTGTGATGATTCTTGCACAGTGATATTTGCAACTTTCAGAATGAACTGATTTGGTCTGATTTCATACCTCCTTTCACAGACTTAGCAGCACTGCAGCTGCAGTGTCTGATGGTGGCTGCAGATCTCACTGGCCACTTCAGCAGATCTGTCCCTCCCTGATCTGCCTTTGTGCCCAAATCCCTGCCAGGGCATGGAGAGCTCTTGGCATGGCTGGGAGGAGCTCAGCCTCCACATGTGAGTGTGGAAGGGGCCATGGCTGAGGTACCTCAGCTGGCTTTAACTTGCTCCTGAGCTCTTGGCTGTGTGTTAAGCCTCTGCCAGCAGTGCCTTTCATTTCTAAATAAATTAATCTGAGACTGGTCTCTCCAAGTCTGCTGTGCTCCAGCCAGAGCTTCCAGCTGTGCTGAGGACATGAGATCAGCTATAGATCAAGGCTGTGCTGTGTCCTCAGCTTATCTTTTCCATCTGAATTGTCTCCCTTTTTGTTTTGTGTCCTCTCTTCTCCCTGTTAGATCTGAGGGTTGACTTTGTCACACTCTCGGTGCTGTTGGGGGCAGGGGGTGTCTCAGCAGGTCCTGCTTGTGACACAGGGACCAGAGTCTGCAAGGGATTTCTGATCTCTGTGAAATCATAGTACAAGATGGATATTGAAACATGAGAGGAGAACTCAGGCACAGAAAACGAACGGGAAATCAGCTTTTCTATATTAACTCTTCATCTGCTGTGACTCACATTGTCTGTGCACAGTTGGCTCTCGTTTTGAATTTGTTTGTTGTATTGTCAACAAAAGGGGAAAAGCCCTCAGTTTCATTCAGCATGATTTTTTTTTAATAGAGGTGTTAGAGGTGATAAACAAGCTTAAATTTCTAGAACAAATGTGTAGATTTACACATGAAAAGTTCAATTGTTTTCTTTCTAAATAGAAGGTTTTGTTTAATACTTGAGTTTACTCTTGCTTCAGAAGGCAAAGGAAATCCTGGTACAGAGCCAGAGATGGAGTCATAACAGAAGTTAAACTGAAATTAGACATGAAAGATTTTTTTATCTTTGTCTCTGGAGCCTGAGAGAATGGTACCTCTCTAGTGAAGGCATCAGAGAAAGGGAAATTCAACCTCAATGTAAAATATTTTATTCCTCTGAGACAGAAGGGAAAGTCTGAGCAGAAATATTTTTAAGAGTGTCAGTCAGTCTCTCTCTGATCAGACTGTGCAAACCCAGCACTTCTAGTTTGGTTTGGGGGTTGCTCTGCAGTTGTAAGCCTCTGGCAACAGTTGGCCCAAATAATCAGCAGACACTCCATCAAACCCCTTGAAGACGTAGTGAAAACAAGAAACTTATTTACAAGTTTATTCCTTGAATTGTCCACATACAACAAATATAGCAATTTCTTACTCCATCCTGGCGTAAGAGGTTTTCAGAAATTTTGAATTTTTGAAGTTTGCAGAAATGGAGCAAAAATGTGAGGGTTTGCAGATCAAAGTGAGTGGCACTCACCTCCTGGGGCAGGCTCAGGGTCTGCTCTCTCTGCAGGCTCTCCTCAGCTCTGAGTGGGTCTGTGTGAATTATCCTTCCAATGTGTTTCTGTAAAGGAAATACCATTCCCAGAGGCAGGATCAAGCTGCTAAAGGTTGTTCAAAGAAAAAACAGCACTGGTTTTATTTACAGAGACAAACCCTAGCCCATGAGGTAACATCAGCCTGCCTTTATCCCTGTGGTAACAGCTCAGAGCAGGGATGTGCAGGGGAATGGGGAAGGATTTGGGCTGCTGTGAGGGAGAGCTGTGTGTTCACACGGGGTTTGCTGTTATTCCCTTTGTCTTTGCTCACGGGGGCTGCAATCTTGTAAGCCTCTGTTTCAGACAGGAATCGAAAATATGGAAGGACGCGCCTAAATTGTGGAGATCTGAAAACTCATGTGGAGCTTTGCTTCTCCAAACTCCAATGTTGTCAAACTCGGCAGAAAAGCGCTATAAATGTGGTGTAAGTGAAAGCCACATCAGACTCGTGGTGTAAAGCCTGTGCTTGAGACAGATGTCTCAAAGACAACGAATATATGCAAGTCACACTTGCAGCTAAGGAACATCCTTATATCCTTGTACAGAAGTTTATCACCTTCCCAAACTCATAATGTTGATTTTTTTTTTTTTTTTTTTTCCCCCGGCTTGAGCTGGTGACTGAAGCTCATGTGCTTGCAGAGGACCAGCTTGCTGTCATCTCGTTGGCATTCTGGTTTGCTGCCTGCAATTAAATCTAAATGTTTCTACGTGCCTTCCCCAAAAGACAAGAACCTGCTTGCAATGAGCTTCCCGGTGACAGGGATCCAACTTCCCACTATGCTCACTTCGTCTGACCTCTGGAGCGCGGAAGGTTGCGATGCACCAGCCTGCAGGGACCCGACCGATGTCTCTTAATTGAGCTCTGTAATCAGCGGCTCGTTTGCAACCCTCTGCAATGACACAGCTTTGTCCTCCAGCTGAGGGCACCACGGGAGGCCACTCTGCAGGCAAAGGCACGAAGGAAGAGCTGAGTACTCCCGGCAGCTCTGCTTCGATGCTGGGAGGCTCCTCGGAGCTGCGAGAGGGACCTCAGCCTGTTTAATGGTGTATTGATTGGTAAAGGAATAAAATAGTGCCAAAACCCACATCCTCTTGGGAAGCGTCCATTACCCAAGGCCAAATGGGACCCAAAGGGCTGGGGTCCTAAAAAGTTTTAATTCCCTCTAAAGATGTGTGTGTGACCTTGGATTAATCCAAAGTCAGGAGAAATAGGTCTCACTCAGTGTTTCATGGGAATGTGCGAGCTCATAGGAAGGAACCTGTGCTACACACCACAATAAACTCCACAGGGGTTAAACTGGGTGAAGCAGGGGGAACCTTCATTGCATCATTGGGGTAAAGGAGCTGCAAAGTTGTTCCACTTTTCCAAAAACAGGAAGAGTGAAGGATCTGTACTTTGGCTTTGCTTTGGATTAGTAAAAGTCTGTGTATAAGCTCTGTATAGAAACGGAGGCACTTACAAGTTGTTGTGCAAACGTGTTTCACCCAAGCAGCAGTGAAAATGGGCTGTTGAGAAATGGAGACCGCTGGGGGTGATCCAGGAGAGATGGACTGCTTCTTCAAGGTGTCCATGGTTCAGGTGCTGCTCTGCCTGGAGAGCTGAAAATGTAAGGGCAGAAATGGCAAAATAACCCCAGCATTGAACCAAAGTGCCATGTGCTCAGAGCTGGGTTGAAGACACTCTGTGGCCATGAAATCAACTTTTAGAAAGGCTGAAGTAGATAAGCTTAGCCCTGCAGCTGCTTCAGCCTTGTGTAGGAGGTGAGCCTCCAGTGTAGGATGGCTCTCTGAGTCCTTCCTGCAATGTTTTCCTTCCAGAATCCTTTCTGGAGCATTAGCCTTTCTCATGTGAAACAATCATTCCCTGCTTTGATGGATTCTGCTGAAATATAATCTGCATAAATGGAACTGCTGCAACCCAGCCTGGATTGAAACACACAATGTTGTAGGATGGAAAGAAATAGCTATGTTTTTCTTCAAGGCAAAATTTCTTATTTTCTGACAGCTTTTAAAGAAAAGGTGGTATAGGTGGAGTGAAGATCTTTGATAGGGAAGTGAAATAAAAATGAATTATAGCTCAGTTGTTTCACTTTTTAAAGGTGAGGTCTTAAATTTCTAAAGTGGCCATCCAGATGCTAAAAGGCATAACTTTTACAATTTATTACAGCACATTTTCTCCTTTATGTCCTATAAAACACTGTAGATGTTCTTGACCATACACCTCTGCCATAGCATGTGATACATACCTGAAATGTGTTCATTCCCTCCAGCCAGGGGACCACAGGGCTGTGCTTGCTCTAGCCTGTTTCACTGGTCCCTGTGATGAGCAGAAGTTGGAATGAGCTTTACAAACCTGAAGGGTAGTGATGCCAAACCAGCAAAATGGTAAAAAGATCATGTAATCCATGTTCTCCTGCGTGGACTGGGCTCTAAAGCAGGCCTGGCCTCCTGTGAGTTGTGCTTGACCAGGAAAGCAGATCTGTGCTGCAAATGGAGTTTATGTACTTTTTATCCTTTACTGTGAGGGAAACTGCATCTTGATGTTGTAGAGGGGGAGCCTTAGAAACACAATGAGGACAAATGCAGATAAAGGAAAGTCATGAGTGGTTCTGTGCCTGGGAGGGAAGAGGAGGGGGAGCTGAGGAACCCGACTGAGGAGTGTCTGCTCCTCTGGCACCACTGACTCCAGACCATGGAGTTTCAAGCAAGGGACGATATTTCTTCTAGGAGTAATTCAAGCCACGGCTGATGGGCGTTGAGGAGGAGCTTTGCTGGTACCCCAGGCCTGTTTGTTGTGTGCTGCAGAGCAGCTGGGATCTGCATGAGGTGCAGGATTCAGAGTTGGGATGGTTGTAGCCCAGGCATGGTTTGGCAGCTGGCAGTGTGTTCGTTGTACGCATGGTGAAAAGAAAAGTGGCCCAAATCATGGGAAGGGAGTGATCCTGTGCATGTCCCGGTGTAGCAAACTGGGTGTGTCTTGCTGTGCTTGTGGTAGTAACCAGCGTTTTTAATAATCTGCTGTACATGTATGGCCTTACATCTCAGGGGAATCAAATAAATCTGACTGAATTGCCTTCAAAGTGCTGCAAGGAAGTCAGTGGTTGGGCAGAGCTGAGTACGGGCTGCACTGGGACATCAGTGATAGCACAGGGAGCTCAGAAATAAGCTTTTACATGTGGTAAATCAGTCATTTCTTACCTACCATAAGGGAAAGCAGTGTACTATAGAAAATACTGATGTTCAATTTACATTTAAGCATGTCCATATTATACATGTATTTAACATTTTTGTTTATTAACCAGACATTCAGGTTTATGTTAAATACTTAAAATATACAGTGAACATATCATATAGCCAATATAATAAATATATAACGTTTTTTTCTTACACTAAAACATCAGCTATATTGAGTTTACTGCCCTTTATCTTATTAACGTGAGGTTTAATTAAGCCTAGTAAAAATGTTGTCTCCTGTAGCAGTTTGGTAGAGAAGAAGGACAGGTTCCAGTAGTAAATGCATTTAATCTCTTTAGGGAATGGGGGGGAAAAAAGGTGTTTTACATATTCTGGTAGTGAACATTAAGGACAATATCTTCTGGGAAGATCTGATGTTGGGTTGGAAATTGAACAGCCACATTATTCCTAAATAAATTGATCCTGCATATATGGCCTTAACTGGGCATGAGGCTGATTTATAGTGGGTTACTTCCATACTCTAAATTGAATGTATAGATATTTTAATCAGTATGGGGTATTTCTAGAATGTATCTGGGATAAGGTAACTAACAGGCAAAGAAAGGAGGTTCCCAGTATTTTTACTGGTGTAAGGATGAACAGCTCTGCCAAGGCATTATGGTAGATGGCCCACATGTAAGACCTTTCAATGTAATGGGAATTTTTTCATTGCTTTCTCTGGCATTTGATTCAGGGTCCCTTTCCCTGGAATTTGGCTGAGAAGCCTCACTAAAGCTGTACAAAAACTGTTTATTTCCATTGCTGCTTAAGCAAACCAGCCTGACATGGAGTATAGCATGATTCTGGAGGTTTAGTTGAGTCAAACTGTATTTTTGTTGTGTGTTCACAGGCTGTTCCTCCTAGCTTGTGGATTTCTGCCACAGGACTTACTTATTTCTCTTCTCTAGAAATCAGGATTGGGTGGGTACCTCTGTCCTTTCCCTGTCAGACTGCTCTGGGGGGCTCAGGGCAGCAGTGGGTTCAGACACCCTCTCAACTACCTCCAACTCTACTGAACTAAAAGACTTAAACCTGGTCTTAAATGGGGAATTTTTGTAGTGAGAATTAGTATAGCAGCACGTTGGGAAGGCTCTGAAGAAAGCCTCGGGTGTATTCATTTTTGTTATTCCTACAATCTTTGCAGAGATGTAACACCCAGTCAAATGGTGTGGGATCACTTCTGAAAAACTCTGTTCTCACATCTTCTATACAAATCCTTTTTCTGTATCAGATCAGAGCACAAATGCTATGAAAAATGTGATTTATTGGTAAAATAGTAATTTTTCTGGGAAAAGTTCAACAAAAAAATGACAAAACATCTTTCCCATCTGTCTCCCAGGAAGTACAAACCCTGTCTTGAGATATTGTTCTTTTTTTCCATGCTTGGAGACAATAGAGAGCCTGATTCCTTCTCCTGAGAACAGTAATAGATTTTCTTCTTTTAGAGTGGGACTGGTATTTGAAATGCTCTTGGGGTGCTCGCCTTCACTTATCTAATGTTTGTTATCTCCTGAGCTTGCCAGTAAGTCACTAGAAGGGTTTTTTTTTTTTGTGTTGTGAAGGGTTTTTTTCATTCCTTTCCGTGTTATATGATGTCTTTATCCTTTATATTCAGGGGAGTAACAGGGCTTTCTATGAGCACAAGGCCGTGTTTCTTGGGAATCTCAGCTCTGCACACCTTTGATTTGTAGGTAGAGAGTTTTAAATCTATTTTAGGGTGTTTCTTTTGCAGTAAGTGCAGAATGGCTGTCACCATGAAACCCAACTTTTGTGCTAGGGTTTGTGGAAACGTGAGCCAAGAATAAATATATTTTACTGCTTATGGGTAGGGCTCTGTTCCAGTTTTGTGTGTTGCACTCTGATCAAATTGCTGAAGGCAGCCTGTGTGAGAGTGCAGATGTACTGACACCCTGCCTAAATTAACATGTCCTCACTTTTTCTGGGGTCTGAGAGTTTTTTTGGTAAATGTTGTGCTTGTTTGTCATCCACAATTGTTTTTGGTCAGCTATATTGATGGAAGGATGGATGTTGTCTCCTTGGGGAAGGATCTGTGACCCTCCCTGACTCAACTGTGTTAATTTGCCAAAAGTTCTCCTTCTCTGAGCAAAAGGAGAGTGTCAGACCTGGCTCTTCCAGAACCACAGTAAAGAGTGTCCAGATGGATGTGAGGAATGGGATAAAACCTGGCTCACAGCCTGGGATAACTGCACAGTGAGGATAGAGCCAAAATGTCCCTCTCTGGCTCTTGTGACACTCTCCTGGGCCTTCCTGCTCTCTCCCCTTGCAAAAATCTACATTGTCCTTTCTCATCTTTCCTTTCCAACTCTTTATTGCTTTAGTAATACCAAAAGGATCTCATTCTCAAGCTGCCAGACAGGCAGCTTGTAATAACATAGGCACAGAACCAGCACAAGAGATTTCCTGGTTTGACTAGGATTTGTGTGCAGGAAATCTCCTCCTGAGCCCACGTGAGTGCAAAGAAACTTTGCAGCCCAGCAAAGCCCCAGCCAGCCCAGCTCCCCCCACAAGAGGAGGGTGAGAACATCACTCAGAGTCTCCCGTAGCTGTTTCACTGAAGGCAGCAGCTTTTGGGTGAGCACTCAGCCCCTGCGCTCTCTGTGAGCCCTGGCTGCCAGCCAGCGTGGCACCAGCGTTCCCTGACTTGCACCCTCTGGAGGTTTGCTTGTTCTCTGCCTTCATCTGGTGGCCTGGGTGTGGAGCACGGAATCTGTGATATTGCTCTGCAAAGGGAAGTGATTCCAGGAGGTGCTTTAGGAGAGGCTCAGGAGTGTCTGCCATGGCATTTCCAACCCAGAGTGCTCCAGAGCCGTTCCTGAGCTTATTAGCACTGAGCCCTCTTAATTCCAAGAGGCTGCTCGATGGCCACTGGGGAGATAAGGGAAGATTAAACAGAAGAGCATAAGTGCTTGAAGATGAATCCTTAATACCTGTGATGAAAAAGAGGCTGGATTAAGTGAGAGTTGCACCTCTGAGCTTTGTTCCAGAGCAGGGATAGCTGATCTCACCCTCAGCTTCCCCCAGCTGCCACTGGAAATCAGCTGGTCCAGGCTAGAGAAAAGTTCAAGCCATTCTGGCATTAAGCTAAAATCCTTTCTGGAGGTTTGCACTTCAAAAAAATAATTGTAGAAGGGACTGAGTAGAATATTGATCGAGACTCTCAGGATCTGGTGGCAAAAGGATTGTTTGAAGGGTGGGTATGAATTCTGTAAACACACAAGGGATGAAAATGATGAATCAGAGGAATGCTCTGTTAAAGAATTGCCTTTGTTAGAAGAAGATACTCCTTCCTCTAGAAAGCCTCTTACAGAGAGCTAAAGAGAAGTGATAAAGTGTGAGCAATAGTCCTGGTTCTTCTACTGCACTTTGAAAAATAAGGACAGACCTTGCTGGAATACACAGGCTCCTACAGTTGGCAGGAAGGGCAACCCTGGACAGGAGGCAAATTTTTTTTTACCTTTATCTGGATTTTGTCATTCTCTGAGACCTCTGAGGTTATAGAACCCCCCTGAAATGTACCTGCAGCCATCACTTTGGGGCCTGTTTCAATATACTGAGTGGGTGTCAGTGCCCTTTCCCTGGCATTGCCTTCCCTGCAACACCGAGCAGAATGTTTGTTTGTGCTGATTTCCTTGTATTGTGGTCCTTTAGGCCTGCAGCAACTGGCAACCATTATTATCAACCATTGGAAGCCAGGAGGTCCTAAAGGGCAGGGACTGGGCACATCCCACCTGAGGGAAATTCAGTGGTTGCACTACTCAGTGCAGGCTTCCCACAGGTTTCCAGACCATTAAGGGCATTAAGATGACATCAGTGGTCTAAGCCCACAAGAGCCAGGGATTTTGGCCTTTGGGATGAAGCTCAGGTTTCTAAAGTTCGTGTCTGTGCCTCAGTAGCCCTGCCTGTCCTCCACACGGAGTTCTGGGGAAGTTTGTTGGAAGTTGGAGCAGTTGGCACAGCCCAGTGCTGGGGATGGATTCTGTGCTGAACCAAGAGTTGTCTTTGATGTCTCTCACTGCTTGCTGTCCTGACTACTGCTGCTGTCAGGGAGAAATGTACTGCAGTGAGTGAAGGTGCTGATCTGATTATGGTGACAGATTATGAAAATAAACCTTTCTCTAAGAGCAGAGTTTTGACAGTTGACTTTTTTTTTTTTCAAGTGCATTCACAAAGCTTGGGATATTATACTTTATTTTCTTACTGTTCAAAGTGAGAGGTTGCATGCACTAGACACACACAGATATGTAAAATTAAATGCATTATGAAAACAATAAATAATTTTGAGCCAGATGTATACCTTTTAAAAACTTGTTGAGTTTCTGGCTGTTTTGAGTCTGCCTGAGATGGAGTTAATTTTCCCCACAATGCTGAGCTTTGTCTTGGTAGCCAAAAGCTGGGATGTAACAGAGCCTGATTGTTCATGGATTTATATCTCATATTTAATTGGGCTTTGGCAAAGTCTTTCCTGCAGGACTGAAATTACTAGGGCAAGAGCTTTTTAAGAAAGTCAGTTTGGAGTCAGTAAAGAAAGGAAAAAATACTAATTATATATGCAATCAGTTCTTCTGGTGAAACAGTGACGAGCTTCCTACGGAATTGGCTGTGGAAATCTTCGTCTTTTTTTGGAAACAAAAAAGCTTGGAGAATACTTTGGGGGGAAAAAGGTCATGCCACTTGAGAGACAAAAAGGAAAAACACAATACAGTGATTTCTTTTTTTTTTTTCCCCACAAACCTCAGATCTGCAGTGCCTGCGCTCCATACTTCTGTCAGCAATTTTCTTTCCCCTCCTATTTTTGCAGGAGAATTTTAATATGAATTTTGTCATTGACCTGTGAGGCACAGGAGTTGCCTTGAATTCTCCTGGCCTGTACTGTACCTGACCCCTTCTGGCACAGCCCCTCTCTGCATTGTCTCTTGAATAACATTTTGGACAATGAGCTTTTGTCAGGGGTGTAGCATTGGCTGGTGGGAATGGGTTGGGTTTGGTTGGCTTCTGCCAGCAAACACGGAGCCATCAGCTGGGACAGCCATGGAATTCCCTAGTGAGGTGTCAGGTGTGGTAAAGTGCACCCTGATCTAGGAGGATTATCTGTAGAGAGGCTGTTATCCAACAGAAAATGAAGAACATTTATTTGTATTCATATTTAGTAATGAACCATAAACTGCATCAAATCAAACATGGATTCCCTGTTGAACAGTCAGCAGGTACCAGGGCAGTGTATGCAAGGGGGGGTCTTTGTGCCTAGCTGTTATTATCTGCTTGCAGTTTTTTGCCAAGGAAGTGATCTTTGAAAATAAAACCCAGCTGCCTGCTGGGATCTGTGAAGGGCAGCAGGAGAGGGATGCTGCTTATCCCTGACCTGCTGGATTATATCACTGCTGTTTCTCAGCAGAAGTGTTCTCCCTCTGCAAGTGAAAAGAGGATGTCTCAGAGAAATCTCTGCAGAGCTCTGACCTGTGCTCCCAGGGGAGCTGGGGTTAGCAGCACTCCTGTCTCCAGCCGTGAGGAGTGCAAATGGCCTCTGCCAAGCCTTCCATATCTCTGCCAGTTTTGTCTCACAGTTCAGCTGGTTGATTCTTTAAGATTTGTTACAGACCTTTTCTTCTTTGAAGCAAACCAGTGCCGTGAGTCTTGCATTTAAACAAATGTGTGTGCTCAGGTAAATGCAACCAGTACAATAGAAAAGGAAGATTAGAGGTGATTTGGGTAATTTTCCAGTCTGTGGGAGGGCAGAGTCAACTCCCTCCACACACAAGTTTGGGAGAGTATCTGAACTGGTCAGTGCTTTGGGGCACTACATAACAGGAAAAAAAAAAAAAAAAAGATACATTTTATACCTGGATTGTATCCCAGTCAGTGTGGTGGGTTTGGGGAAGTGGTGTTTGATTTTTTAGCTCCCCTTCCCTCCTGAATGCACTACATTTGTAATGCCTCTTGCTCTGACAAGTAAAATCTCTGGCACTCTGCTGCTTTTATTTAAATCTTTTTTCCTTGGAGAAATATTGGGAATGTGCTGTATCAATAGTATCCAACTCTGTTCCATTGGGAACCACCTTGTTAACAACTGAACAGTTAAATCTTTCCCTTCTATGGTTGAAAGATCTCCATTCCTCACTATTCCTAATTATTCCTCAGTACTGCCATGGGCAGACATGTAAATTTGATGGGATAAGGGATCAGCTTGGCTTATATATAGAAAAGCTGAAAATCTTGTGTCTGTATGAGACTGCATTTAGTGGGAGCATCCTGGGGAGCTGATGCTCTAAATTTCACATGAACAAAGCATGGCCAGCACTTGTGCAAGGTCCCTAATCCTCCCTGGCTGTGTCCAATGCCACTTTTGAGGGACTTGCTGGAGTTCAGGAGCTACCCTGTCACTGAGGTCGATGACTCCCTTTGACCTGGAGTGCTCAGAACTGTCCCTGGCAAGGCAAATTCTGAGGGATTGCATTTGCAGTCAGTAAGGGAAATATTAGAGCTTACATTAAGCAGAAGAGAGTTGAGGTATGATATACTTTATCATAATTTCAGCCTGTAACATAACCAGTGATGGGTTGTTCTTATCTGAGTGCTTCCAAACAAGGTTTTGATCCCACCTAGCACATTGCTGTTCCAGCTGAGGGCGTAGGAAATCAAAGATAAAATGCCCAGATGAGATGACCTTCCCCTCCTTTCTCCCTGTGGATGATTTACATTTAGGCCCAGATGCAAAGTTAGATTTCACAGCTGGTTTTCTTAGGGTAGACGAAACCAAAATCTTGGATCCAAAGCTTGCAAGTGTTCAAAGTAAATTATATCATAGTTTATTCTCCTTTCTGGCAGAGGTGGAGTGAAATTCTCAGGCAGACATCTGTGTACAGTGAAAAAAGCTCCATGGAAATGCTGCTGTTCACTGGAATGTATATTTATTTATTCAAGTCCTGAAAATGTAGATGAAAGACAGGGAAGACAGAAGGATTGTTCTAATGAAATTGGCAACAATAATTGTAATTAAAGCAAAACTGTTTAGGTTTGAATCAGAACCATTTAGATTTGACCAAAGCTTGGCACCGTTGGTTGTCTTCCTTTCTGACACTGCAGATGTGTTTGTGCTAAACCATTATATGTTTAGCATTGACTTCCATTAAAACCACATTAAGACTGTGGGAAGAGTTTTGTCACAGCAGTGAATCTCTAAGAAGAGTTGTGTGTGACATATCAGGACGAAATGGTTATTTCAAAGTTTGAGCCGTGTTAGCATGAGGCACACAACCCCTTTGGAAATGGGGAAAACTGGGGATTGCTACAAGGCTCCTTCACTGCCCTCTGTTACCCATTTGGTGCTGCTGAGCAGAGGGCTGTGCTGTGGTGAGGATTTTGCTGGAGCTGGGAATGGAGCTGCTCCCTAGGCAGGGAGGAATGGCTGGTGGCCGTTGCATGAAAGGAATGCCATGATTAGCTCCCACAGCCTGTATGGGAGTGCTGGTGTGGAATATGGCCCTACACCAGAAATGTGCCATCTCTGGTGTTGGGAAAAGTGCTGGTTTTGTTAATGCTTCCCTTCCTCAGAACTCAGGAGAAGTTATAAGAGCTGCCCAGACAAAGGCTGAAATGGGGATATTTTGAGTGGAAAACCTTTGGCTTCAGACTTTATTTCCTCCACTGTTGTTGAGGGTACACAATAAATCTTCCTGGTTATTTTCACTTGAGGCAATGAGGCACCAGAGTGATGTGTTAAAGCTTCCCCAGTGCAACAAATATCCTCAGTTTGCTTTTTTTATGGGCCTGCTAATTGTCACGGATTTCTAGAACTGTTTAGGAGCTGAGGAACAACTGTATGATGGAAAGGGGTATAACCCCCCGCCCCCCAAGCACAGAACCTTCAAAATATCCCCAGTGAACAAGCAGACAGACCAATGCATTTATATCAGGGAAGTGAGACCCATCACAGCTGATCCTTCATCAGCTGCCTCTGGTACAGCATTGCTGTCTTGGGCCATATCCAAAAGTTTTGTAGGTGACCGGGCTGGCACTTTGCATCCTCTAGTCCAGATTGGAGATTTTTGCTCCGAGCCCTTTGAGCAAAAAGGAGATGAAATATGGTTTCTTTTTGCTCAGAGGGGCCCAAAGGTCTTGGAGGAAAATCAATTTGCTTGACAGACTTGGCAAGGAGAGCTCTCAGCTGGAGGCTGGCCTCTCTCCAAGCTCTGTCCTGTCCAGGGACAGGCAGGATAATTTAGCAGATCTTGTTGCAGCAGAGTGGGATAACATATTCGTGGATGTCCAGGTGACTGAAGAGTTCAGTGCGTAAGCACTTGGGAGAACAAATCTGTTTGGTGCTGGCTCTTCCTTCCCGTGGATACAAGGAATGTGTTTGATCCTGTCCTGTGGCAGGCACCAGTTCAAAGTCACTTTGAAAGGGGGCAATGGAGAGCACTGGGATGGTCCTCAAGTGTCCCAACATTGATTTCTCTCGGAAGTGCCCAGGATTTGCCTTCAGTCTGTGGATATACCATGACTGATTTATCAACAGCTAGCTGATTTTTCCATTTTTCCTCAGGTTTTTTTTCTTACTGCTTTAACTTTTTAACCTTATCACCTCTAGCTGTGTGTGTTTTGGGTGCTTTTAAATGAAATTTCAACACTACTCTTTTTCAAGAGAAAGCACTGCTGTTGCTTTAGCAGCCCTGCAGACACACAGCCATTACTGGTGTAACACAGCAATGGAATAATGTGGCTCTCCTTGAACCCTTCTCTCTGTTTGTTTTTACTGTCGCTGTGTGTCTTGGGATTTAAGGATCTGTGAAAACCTTTGCTGTGTGCAGTCCTGGGAGGAGCCAGTATGTGCTGGCACACGTTGCCCTGGTCTGGTGGATAAATGAGTTTTTTAGTTCTCTCCAATCCCAGTTAGTGGCTCTGATAGGAAAACCAAAAAAGAGGGAAAAGGGGCTCTTCTCCCTCTCCAACTGCACCATGTCAGCCCTGCCTTCAGCTCTTTGAACACTTTGTGTTGTCACAGGAAAGTGTTGCAAGAAGCAGATTTGTTGTGTGAATGTGCCTGGTGGTGTTGGCAATGAAACCTGTGGGTTATGTTGCATTTGTAGGATGGAGGCTGCTTTAAATTCATTACCCTTTCATCAAGTTTGTTCCGTGGGGTTTTCATTCACTGTTGTCTGTGGGACCCAAATAAATGAGAATCCTGGAATATCAAAAGAAGGGTAACCACAAGAATTACACATCTCCTTGTTAAGCAGAGAAATGATAAAACAATTCTGAATATATGGGAATACAATTACAGAATGCAAATTGTAAGTCCTCAGTGTCCAGCCTCATTTCTAACCTGCATTTAGAGGAATCTTGTTGTCCTGCTTGGGAGAGGCAAACACCTGAAAATTCCTGCTGTGAGGGCTCCCTGTTGCAGAGGTCCCACAGGGCAGTGGGACAGCTCTTGGGAGGGGTAGTGCACAGCAGGCTCTGGCATTGCACGTTTAAGGGCTGTCCTTGGGTTCTCCAGATCACTTCAGACAAAGTCAGAAGTGGTTTAGCAGAGCTGGTTGTGCCCTGAGGAAGGAGTAACTGACCTGGGAGGATCTTTTCCCACTCTGTTTTCTGTGATACTGTTCCTGTTTCAATCCTCTGGGACCCAAAACTGCAGCGTTTTGTACCTCAGAGTCAGCCTGAGAGAAGGTTACTGAATAGAAAACAAGTTCATCCAAGAGTATGGGAGATGAGTTTGCAGAAGGTGCTGAAGTATTACTTGACATCATTAACTTGTGCTTTTAATCATAAGAAATGTACCTGAGAAACTTGATGGCATCCTCCTCTCCCCTGGTAAAAAATGGCATAAGAACATGTAAGAAAAATAACTTCAGCCCCTTCTGCCCCATCTCTGTCACCACTCTGTCAGGTAATGGGGTAACAGATTAACAGCTCAATGTTTTCTTTAGAGCCTCCCTTCTCTTCCCATGGGCAGCCACGTGTCCCCTGTCCCTGTATTACATGGAGAGGACAGCCCTGAGCTGCCACCTCTCCAGTTCTGCCAGAGCTGTGCCAATTAAAGAGACTTTTCTGTATTTATTATGGAAGAGTTACTTACACCCAGTGACATTTCTGCTGGCTGCTGTTAAAATCCTCTCCACTCTAAAGTCAGCAGCTTCATCTCAGAGTGACAAACAAAACTGCTACTGAAGAAAATGTCTCCTGAAGTGTTGAATGTAAAATTGTTTAATGGTAAATAATACAGCCTGCAAAGTTATGCTGGGAAAATGGACTAAAAGGAGAAATCACATTTAATGTTCTTTGGGCTTTTGCTCTTTGCAGTTACAGGAATTGATCATGCACACTTAGTGAGAAGGGTAAGAAAACTCAAGGGAGACAAACACCAACACATCTCAGGAACAAAAAAAACAAAGGTTTCAGAAAAATGTTCTTTCCTTTACTTTCTAGTTGTTCTGCTTATTATTTGTTGTTGTTTTGGTGTTCTTTTTTTTTTTTTAAGAAACAATGCACTTCTTTTATCTTCCCCTCTTTCTTCCTTTTCATCTTCTTTCTTAAATGTCTCATTAGTTTCTGCTGTGGAGTTGTGCAAGATGAAATGTTGTCAGCCTGTGCTGATGAATACCTCTCTGCAAACCTTACATAATCCATGCCAGCCCCAAATCAGGTTAGTGCAGAAATAGAGCTTTACACCTTTGAACTGCCAATCCTGCAGCAAAAAGCAGCTGCTGGCATCGAGGGCCAGGCTGTGCCAGCACAGGCAGGGAGACATTGCACTAAGTTTTGGGACACAGCAATGAGGAGTTGCAGCCACTTATCCCATATCCTTTGGAAGTCCTCTAACAATTTTTAAACTCAGAATCAGGTGCACTTTTTCATGGTGACAAAGGTGGAAAATTTCAGCATTTCCAATACCATACTCAATAATGACACTAGTTTTTCTAGTTCTCCACTTAACTCTGTTTTTCCTGGCTAACTCTGGGGCATAGCAGACAGATTTCTGTGTAATTCCATTATTGCCAAGGACCAGATTGTCAACTGCATGTTTGAGTGAGGGACACAGAACCAGAAGGGATCCACAAGGATCATGCAAGTCCAACTCCTAGGCTGGACAGGTTGCATTTGCAGCAGTGTAGATGCAGTTTAGGCTGACTCTATTGAGATTATCATCCTTTGTGCTCCATGCAGGAGCAGCTATGGTAGTTGGTGCATCCAAAGCCATCCAGGAAATGGGCTCTCACAAGAAACACTGACAGGGCTGCACTTAAATTTTTCTTGGTTACTCAAAAAAATGTTTGCTGGTTCCACAGCATCCCTAGGGAATCCCTTGAATCCAGACAGGGTGCTCATTATTTTTCACTGGCCATGACCACTGTCTGTGTTAAGGCAATTTATTATTTCCATGTTTGCTGTCAGAGAAGGGTTTGTTTTGTCATATTTTAAACCTCCTTGAAGCCTGTGCATAAACATTCACCTGTTGCTCTGTGGCAGGTAAATAAGAATTGAGCCTTTTGTATGCTGTGGGAATAAGATGGAAATGCTGCACTGAGGATGCAAGCAAACAAAACAGGATTATTGATTGATCTCCTGAAAAATGTATGTGCATTTCTCCTGGACCTACTGTGAAATGAAGAAATCTGAGTAAATTCACATCCCTGAATCTCTCCCCTCTGCTACTTACCTTAGGTATTTGCCTCTTCATACATTAGGGCAGCAGCAGCAAAATGCATTAGAAAACAGAAGTACAATTAAGGGCTGTAAGGAAGGAAAAACTCTTGGAGGGGATGTTGGAGTAAATGGTCCTCTCCCAAAATGGGAGTCTGGCTGCAAACAAGGAGTCAGAGAGAAAACAGGGAAAGTGCTTTTCACAGAAGTAATCCAGGGAAATCATATGCTACAACTTTCTTGCAGGCCAAGCACTAATTTAATCACAGGAGATGAAATGTGTCCTGTTTCTCTAGAGGACATGAGAAGATTACTGGCTCATTTTTTTCAGGTTAAGTGCATGTGCATAGGCCATACCTTATTTGCCAAATTCTTCCTGCAAGCAGAATACTTGGACTGGCTGCAGGGTAGAGGCCTGAGGCCGGTTCAGGAAAAGGGCCATGTCCAGTGTGGAGCCAGAGGAGGCCTTGGAGGCTGCCTTGGTGAAGGCCTAGATTTCCAAATATTTCAGTTTTCCTTGCTCTGTCACGTGCCAGAGCAAAGGACCTGCTTCTGTGTTCCCCATTTCTCTGTGTTTGCTGCCTCTCACTAGAGAATTATTAGGTAACAAATACATAGACACACAGACACAGATTCTCATTAAATGAAGAAGGACTTAGTAACTGCATTATTGCATAATTATTGACTTCAGTGGTTCCCAAATGTACATCCTCTCTTGCTTTTGGATCTGGGGAATCCCAGCTTTGGATGTGAGCTTTGCCTGAGGTCTCCTCCAACATGAAGGAGCCTTTCAATTAGAGCTGCCTTCAGCACAAGTTATAATGTGATGCTTCTGGCCTGCTCCAGGTACTTTGACTGGAACAAAAACCACAAGTCCTGTTTTATGATGTGCCTGTCAGCTCCTTAGTGTGGGAAGTGGAAGGGGGCTGATGGACACCCTTGGGATACTTAGAAGTTAAAGACCAGTGTTCTGTATTTGAGGCTCAGCAATGAGGGAGGGAGACAGGACCAAAGGGAGAGTGAATGTGGCTGATTCCTTAGTACTGATATTCCTCAGAGGATGTAAATAGGCTAAAGGGACATTCAGCCACTTGGAAAGGAAGTTTTGAATGGAAGGATTACTGAAGGCTGAGGGAAGAAAGGCAGAGCAAGGCCCTGGTCCTGCCCCAGTCAGGGGATGCTAATGTGGCTCTCAGCTATTCAAAGCCAAAAAAGCAAGAGATGAGGAGGCTGTGCCCCCTCGGGAGGGATGCTCATGAAGAAGGGGAAACATTAAACCAATCTGCAATTGAGTCAGGCAAAAGACATAAAGGAAGGAAACTGGAAATGAGAATGCAGTCATAAAGAGCAACAACCAGGTCAGTGCTATTTTTAGTTTTCATGAAGTTATGGCTCTATTTAGTGAAGGAAAATGGGATAAATTCCTCTTTGCCATCAGGCAAGGATGAAGGAAAACTTGAACCCTTCTGTCTTACTTCTCACTTTCTACTAAAATCTGCTAAAAGGTTTTTTTTTCCCATTTCTGTTTGTTCAGTCCAGGCCTAAGATAAAATTACCTGCTATTTTTGTTGTATGCCAGTGGTGTTGTTTCTACTGTCTATGAGAAGATGGCAATGGCCCTCCTTGAGTCAATTCACCCATCTGGAATAACTGGGGAGCTCATTCCCTCTTTCTCTCCTTATTATTGAGTGCTTGGGTTGGTTTATTGCGAGTGTCGGCAAGTGCTGGGTTTAAGGTGGGGCAAGTCACAGGCTGCCACAAAAGCTGTGGTGAGGAGGGCACATAGCAGGAAATGGGAATGTGAGCCTGACACATCCGTAGGGTGTTTAGCAGAGGGGGTTGGAGAAGGAGACTGCAGGACAGCACTGCTGCTGCACTGGCACACATCCCTTGGAGCCAGGGGAGGCTTCCCAGGCACGGGAGCAGCTGAGGGGGCTCCAGGGCTCCGTGACTCTTGCTTGTGTGCATTCCCCTCTTTTACCACTCCACTGCTGTATTTGACTTTTCAACACACTAAATACCATTCTGGTGAATTCTGAGATGAGAACATCTCTCCCCACGACTCAAATGCCTATCTCACAAAGATTGTCAAAATCTAATTATGAGTAATTACCCTATCAGATGTCTCATCATTCATTCCTGTAATTGGGTTTGCAGGGCTCAAAGACTTTTGCTGAAAGATGTGTAAAATGATTCAGGTTTTTGATATCTGCCTTCAGAATGTTTGTGGTGATGTTTTGAGTCCAGAATCTCTGCAGTCGATGGCTGGGGCTGTAAGGGACACTGAGCACTTGGAGCACTGCCAGCATTCCAGAGCCATTTGTGTGCCCTGCCCGGGGGGAACCCTGTGGTGGGCACCATCAATACCGTCCAGAGAGGAGCTTCCTGCTGGAGCTGGATGGAGCCTGTGGCATTGGCAGCTCACCCAGGGCAAAACTCCTCCAGCTTTGGGCAATGGGGGAGCCTTCCTTTGCTCCTTATTCCCATTTTTGCTTCAATTCCTGCTGAGCCCCTGAGCCCTTTTGCCTGAACACATCTGGGTCAGCTTCTGTCCTCATTTGGATGTTGGTTCAGCTCTGGCTTTAAGCAGGTTTTCATGAGAGCAGCTGAAGGGAGAGACTGGCCCGGGAAGCTGCTGGAAGTAAGAACATTCACAGATCTTGTGGGTTGTGTAAGCAGAGGGGGCAAAAAGGACAGCAATCACAAGAACAACTCTCTTCCCTGTCTTGTTGAAACAAACCTCTTTTCTTCTAGGGCAAAGCCATTCCTTTTTATACAGCAAGTCGGGCTGTTTTGTTGTTTTAATGGATTTACAAATTGAATTTGTTATTAGCAGTAACTCTACCATTGTGATGTTAAATGGCAGGAAATTGGCCTGCTCTGTTGCAGCCACCTCTTATTGCAAGTACCTTTCCTCTTCTCTTCTGAGAGGCTGTGTTTTGAAAAGCCCAGAACAAGGACATTGTAGAGAATCTTAGTTCAGTTCAAAAGCTAAATTAGAGCAATTTGATCGTTTCGTTCTGATGTTCACAGACTCCCAGCAGAAACACCTGAAACATCTGTCAGAGCCAAGGGGAAATGGCTTTAAACTGACAGAGGGTGGGTTTAGACTCAGTATTTGGAAGGAATTGTTCCCTGGGAGGGTGGAGAGGCACAGAGTGCCCAGAGCGGCTGTGTCTGCCGCTGGATCCCTGGAAGTGTCCAGGGTCAGGTGGGACGGGGCTTGGAGCAACCTGGGATAGTGGGAGGTGTCCCTGCCCATGGCAGGGGGTGGAATGGAATGAGCTTTGAGGTCCATCCCACCCAAACCACTCTGTGATATTTGTAGTTGAAAGACAAATCAAAGTCTTTATTTAAGAACACTGGTGGAGGTTTTGAGGCTACTCAGAAGGGATTTTGGCTTTTATTTTTAGTGCTGGACTTGGCACTATAGGTACAGTCCTGTGGCATGACCTGAAGTATCTTTATCCTTCACAAATCAGACAGCCTGCCAAAATATGCTGGTTTGGTTCACTTTATGATTATTAGTCATTATTTCTGTAAATAAAACAGCTTCATTTTAAATGTGTTGATGCTCTGCATAGGTTGAATTTTGAGGGCTTTGCTTAGACAAAGTTTCCAGAGTTGCCCCAGTGCACGAGAGATTTCCTGAGCCCAGAGCCCTGCTTAGTGGTGTTGTCAGAGCAGTGGGATCCTGTGAGGGAGACACATTGTGCCAAGGACAGCAGGGAGGTCAGCCCAGAGAACTCTGTGAACTGACAGCTCTGTAGGCAAGGAACACATTGCAGAAAGGCAGGGGCAAACTTCAATGAAATATCAGCAGAACAGCTGAAAACAACAACAGAAAAAATGGTTATGAAATCTTCCATAACGGATTCATCTGGAATTGTGACTAATGCATCGTTCTGGTACTCAGTGAAAGAAACCTCAACTTCAAATTTATTATATTTTCTTTTGCACATGTGGTTTTCATAGGTGCTGGAATGAAAACATGAAGACAAGCCTTTAAACCCCTCTACATTTAAAGTTAATGATACAGAAATCTCAATATAGCTGGCTTGCCAAGAAAAAGATAAATCACATTCTGCTCATCTTTACTTTTTGCCCTTTTTTGTGTTACTTTTGCTTTCTTGAGCAGATCTGATCTTTGAACCAGTTCCCAATAAATGACTATTCATGACACCAGAACTGGACATGATTTCAGCTGGCACTGCCAGGCTCTGTCTCCACAGCACAGGACATGAAGTAAATCAGAAATAAAACTTGTCTCTTAGCTGGGCAGGCTTGTGGCCACTGCATTAGGTGTGTACAGCTGCTGGCAGTGTGACGCCGATTTTGGAGTTAATAATGAGCTCAAACAGTTTGTAGCAATTTGTGGGTTTTCCTTCAAAATCTCTTGACTCTAAAATGGCTTTTTTTTAATGGGGAACAAAATACCAAGTCTTCCTGGTGAAAATAAATTGGCAACATGACCTGAGTGCTTCCTAATGACTGAAACCAGAGCACAAAGAAATCATAGTGTCTGTATCTCAGTCACCTGCTCCCTAAGCAAAACTGTTTTGTCTCCTGTGCTCTTCCATGAGTTTAAAATTTTTAAACTCATTGGACAAATCCAACCAAAGTTTGCAAGGAAGAAAACCAGAAGTCTCACAAATGATTGTTAAAAATTCCATTAAATGAAGCAGATGGAAGTAAGTAACCTGCTCCAAGTCCAACCCACAGACAAGACTCCAGTAAGGATTTCTTCCTAGACATAAGAAATTTTAGTTTGGCAAATCTGACCAATGTAGTCTGGGAAAAGACTCCACTGATGTCTCTGCCAATCTACCAAAAGATACAAATCAGTATAAACAAGATTTTGTTGGGTCAGAAACAGCCTGATCCTGAAAGGTATGTATTGCTGTTTTGCAAGTCTTAAGGTTTTTTGTGTTGGTTTGTTTGTTTGTTTTAGTAGGTGAGCTCATTATATTTTGGAGAATTGCAAATGTTTAGGTTTGGAATGTTTCCTGATCAAAATCACAAATCCATTACAGTCTGCCAGGCTTCAACAAGCTTCACAGGAACTGTGCCTGCAGTTAGGATTACTGTACCTAATGCAATGACCTCTGGAGCAAGCAGGGCTTTCCCAGTCATGGGCCATCCCTGTGATGCGGGTTTGGAGAGAAAAATATTTACTAAGGAGAAGGGAAATGACAGCACTTTGCTGAGTGAAAGGAACTGTGTGTAAATAAAGATACCCTCTGCTGCCACAGCCCAATTATAACATTGATGTGCGTGATCTGAAAATTATATGCTGTGAAAATAATCCCCAGTTACAGATCCGCCTCTGACTGGCTCTCCTTGATTTCAGACACATGGAGGATAATTGCATGCTCCAACAGAGATCTTAATTTGAATTATTCCAGAAGAAAAACCTTTATAAAGCAGATTTCACTGCAGGGCACTAAAGCAAGCCTGTGAGGGACAGGAAACAGAAGAAGGGTCTGCATCATATTTTGTGACACCAGCTCACAAGGTGAACCCCTGTGGCTGAAGGCATGAGCAGGGTTTTTGCCAGGCCTTGTCTGGGAGAAGAGCAGAGCTCAGGCACAGGAGCATCTCTGGGATGGCTTTGTGGGTTTGAACACCCTTGTCACCAGTGCACCTGTAGGTGAACATCAGGCCCTGGTGCAGTGGGTGGGTTTCCATGAGAAAAAAACCATTAACTCTGCTTTGCAATAATTGCCATTATCAGTTCTCCGTGTCTGGGCAGGGAAGGCTTTTCTTTCTGGAAATATGGGCCAAATACTGTTACTTTCTTAAAAATCACTTTATTGGAAGGCAGCAATAATTGCAAACATCCCCGAACAAAATGCTGAAGAGTTTCCTTTAACTGAAAGGGTAAGAAAATAGTGTGCTCTTTGCTGTCAGACATTGCAGTAAAGCTGGGAAAGCATCTCTTGTAGGATTATTCCATTTCTGTGGTAATTTTGCAGGCATTTATATAAGTGTATCTGAGCTACTCTGTGATTGGCAAGGCTGGGCTGAGCTGTGTATTTCCTGCCTGCAGCAGAGAAATCCTCGGGAAAGTAAATACACTGCCCTGATGTTTTCTGAGCATTGTTGATATTGCCAAATTACACGTTTTGGTGAACAAGCTGAGAGTTCAGCATATCCCCTGAGTTTTTCTGCAGCTCTTTTAAAGCAGCACCTCTGTGTTCCCGAGCAGGGACTGGCTGTGAAGTTAATGTAGGACAAATTTGGGATGACTCAGCGGCTGTTTGTTCCTGTGCATACATTGTATATTCATTACCCTCCCCTACAAGCTGGTTCCCGACCCCGCCGGTCTGAGTCAGGCTGATGTTTTGAAACGAGGGGGTTTTGTGGGGAAAATGAGTGTGCTGGTGGTTCCATGTACTGACAAACGGCTGGTTCTTCCCCTGGCTCGGGAAAGGAGCTGCTGCATAACAAATTGCCAGTGTTTGAACTCAGGAGAAAAAAGCATGGCAAGAACCTAATAAAAATATTCAGTTCACTGCTTTTATAGACAGGCCTGACTCAGTGTGGATATTCAAGCCTTAAAAGCACAGGTTGAGCTACTTGAAGCATTCAGTTGTGATTCAAATTAAAAGAATTATTTGAATAAATAACTCCAAAGCTGCAACCTGATCAAGCACTAAGGCAGGACTTGCAGCTGCCTGTATCTCTGTGTGGGATGTGCCTCCCCATCTCCTCTGGGCATTGTGTTTCCTCTCTGTGTGGAAAACCACTCGATAGCAAACATCCCTGGAGCAGAGAACGTTGGTTTGCTTTATTTAAAGCAGAGATCAGTGGGACCTTGTGGAAGGAGGGGGAAGCTCCTTCCCTTGGAGATTCATAGGATTTACTCGAGAGTGACCAAGAAACTGGAGATTGCTGGGAGGTGCAGAGCCAGTTTTGTAAGGAATGGGTGAAATTTCCCATTGCTGGGTAGGAATTCTGTGTCTTTTCCTGGCTGTTCAGGAGGTGATGGAGGTGGCTGGGAAGGACAAGCTCCCTGCACAGGGAGGAAACTCAAAGCTCTTGCACCAGGAGTGCGGGACAGGCCTGTGCTGTTTAATGTGTCACCTTATCTTGGGATAGGGCTGATCATTTCCTCCTTTGTGTTTCCCAGGAACACTGCACTGTGATCAAGGTTGGGCTCAAACGCTGGAGTCCTGTTTGAACTGAATCCTCTTTGAACTGTGTGACCTCTGATGAAAGCTGGGGAAGTTTGGAGAGGAAAACAGCTTATCTTTTCCTTCTCCTTGCTGGATGGGTGCCCTTATTTTGTTTCAGATAATTCAGCTTTATTTTTGCCAGGGAAAGGTTATTTATTCAGCATTCAGATATTTGGTCAGCTAATTAATTTTTTATACGCAGGAGTTTTAAATATTGCTCTTTGAAATGCCATAGTGAACCAACTCTTTTTTTCTTTTCCTTTTTTCCTGGCCAATGTCCTCAGCTCTCCAGTCATGACCTTCTCTCTAAAGTTGCCTAGAAAAATAACCTAGGAGAGATCTCCCAACTCATGGGTGTCAGGTGGGACAGTTTATGAAGCTGACACTGATACTGAAAGGGGCATCCCTGTCACAACAATTCCAATGTTCAATACACTCGGTATTCAGCGTGTGAAGGATGTGTGCCTGGCAGAGCACCCAAGGCCACAGTGGTCAGAGGGGAGGCCAGGGGCTCCCCTTGTCTGCTGCAGCCTCCTCCTGGTTGTGCAGCCTTGCTGCCCTCGCACACACGCCCCTCACTGGTGCTGCTCTAAACTGGAAACAATCCCCTGAACCCCTGGGCTGCACAGAGCCTTTGGCTGAGGATGAACTGCTGGTGCTCCAGTGCAGTGTTGGTTTCGTGTTCTCCTGTTGCTGCTGGTGGAGCTTCACCTGGTACAGGAGTGTTGCTCTTTAGGGCAAGGTCTATGTGATGCTGAAATGAACTAAATTAGAGCGTTTTTTTGTCTCCTGTATATTCTCCTTCAGGCTCGCTTCCATTTATTTTCCTGTATGAGGAGTGTAGAAAAAGCAGTAGCATGGTCTTGCTCTCCTTGTTTTCCACCAGGCCACAGAATGCCCGTTTCTTACAAACCTTTTTGGCTGAATTTATCCTTTACAACTTCTCTTGCCTTCCTTTAACATTAACCCCCAATTAATGTTTCTTTGGTTGTTCTCTGGCAGAGTAATTTTATTTTACCCAACACCCTCCATTACACTGCTGTTTTTTGAGTTCAGAGGCTCCAGAGTGAATAAAGGAAGGTTCTCTCTCACTCTGTGCTTTGAGCTGCCATTCCCTCCCCTCCCCACAGCCTGCTCCCCCAGGCAATTCATTTCACACATCTCCACGTGGAAGTTGGGAGCTGCCTCACGTCCTCTTGTTATTTTGAGAGATGTGCTCTGGTGTCCTGCACACCCACCCCAGGTATCTTCCACTCCCAGTTTATTACTCTGAGTGGTGTTTGCTGGGGTTTTACAGCATTCCTCTCTTCCTGAGCTGCAGGTGCTGGGGCAGCTGTTCCTCATGGAAAGCAGTGGGATATTGGTGGCTGATGTTAAGGCAGCAGAATATCAAGGGCATCTTTGTACAAGAACAAGATGACCAAGACACTTTTTAAAAGTGCTTGTGTGACTTAATAATCAGCTGTGTTCAAAAGTATTTGGAAGCCAGTCCCCTGACTTTCACTCTTTATATAATTTATGTGGTTTTGTTGGTTGTACTTGGTTATTCCTAAAAACGAGACCAGACCTGGGGGTCATGGCCCATGTTTGGGGGAGCTGAGCAGGGCCCCTGCTTTTACCTTTGGGGCTGTTTGACAACTTGAGCCCAGAAGCTGCAGCACTGACAGAGCACAGGGACTCCCACTTGTGTGGGGTGCAGCAGTGGTGTCGTGGGCAGCCTGGGTTTTGTCTGGGTGTTCTGAGGCAGGCTCCTGAGCTCCGTGCTGTCCCTGTGCCTGGTGCAGGCTGTGCAAACATCCTCCCCCGGGGGCGGGCGCCGCAGCAACCCGGCTTTGTCCCCGTGTCAGAATCCAGCGGTAACATCTCCAAACTCTGGCAATCTACCAGGGAATAAATGCCATCCCACCACAACAGAAATTTTGTATGCAGACACACGCTTTGCTAGGATATAATTGGTGCTATTGCTCTACTTTCCAAATACTGCAGTCAAATACATTCTTGTGGAAAAAGAAACTGATGAATCTTCAATAGCAGGAGAGGCTGAGCCCATCAACAGACTTTTAATGAGTATCAGGCTGCATTTCTCCTCTTGCAGGGCTGCTCAAACACGGGCTTGCCCAGGGGGCACTCAGGATCCAACATATCCATTTAGAAAAATGGGTTTGTGGTACCAGGGAATGGAGCAAAGTAGAGAAGAAAGAAAAAACTGGTGCGTGAAGCCCCTGCTGTGTATTCAGAAAGGAGCTTGCAGGGATACAGCAAAGGGAAACTGGGGGCTCCAAACGGAGCTTTCTGTGTGCTGGAGCCTCCTTAGCAGGGCTGGTCATAAATCTGTATTTTTAAAAAATACTGAGCCTGTTTGTCACCTTGCAGCCAAAAATCTTGAGTGCTGTGGCAGTATAAACCAATTTGGTTGAGTATTTACAACCCTTCTCTAGTCAAATGTTTATCTCATAGAAAAAATGGCCTTGATCCTGATCAATTTACAAATCTGGAGGAAATACATGGTTGATGTAAACTTGGTCCTGTGATTTTAAAGCCTTATCTTTAATTTTAGCTTTTCTAACAACTTCAAATAGCTCTTACCTTATATTTAATCTCACTGTATCTTGCTGTATTGTGGGGCTTTGTGGTGGTGTTCAGTTTCTATCTACGCTGGGAACAAAGCGAAGTGTTGGAAAATGTGCCCAGCACAGGAAAGTTCTGGATGCCTTTCAAGGTTCTCTTTCTCTCCTGAACACTGTGTGCTTTTCACCACCTTTTGGCTTTCTTGCAATTCATTTTGTGCATTTACTTACAGCCTAAAAAAATTCAAAAAAAAAATTTTCTGAATAGCCAAGCCATAGAAGTAGTTTGGTTGGACACTCTGGATAGACAAGGTCAGTCAGTGTCCATGTAAAGCTGGTCAGACAGCCAACATGTCTTGGAGCTCAGGAAATCACACCATCAGTCAAGGAAAACCAGTTCCTGAAACATTTTGTTGCTCTTTTATTAATTCAAATGTCATTCCTCTTTTAATTCACATATTCCCAGCTAATGTTTAATTAGGACAGGTATTCTGGGGTTGCTGTTTTTAATTTTCTTCTAGCTGTATTTCTATTTCTGTAGCAGTTTCACTGCTGGCTTTACTTTCACAATTGATTGGAAAAGTTTATTTTCCTTTAATGTTAGCCTTTAAATACTTGCTCACAGCAGGAGCTCTGAAATGTGTATTATCTTGGATTGTGGGATAAGAAACAGTCCTCAGTGCTGGATCCAGAGGGTGATCTCCTGCTACACACATCCCCAAACACACACATGTGCTTTCAGTATTTTTGCTGCTTGTCTTAAAGTAATATTTTTATAATTATTTCAATCATTACAAAAGTACAGATATCCCAGGAGCCACACAAAGCAGCCATCAGGAAAAGACTGGTTCTTTGGTAGCTATATCAGAGTCCTGTGTCTTTGGCATGGGAAGTTACTGAATGTGGCCACTGCTCAGAAAGCTTTCCCCTATGGAGTAGGAAGTTAATGGGTTTTGAGCTCCAGGCCAGGGGCTCATCCTGGTCTGCAGTGGTTCAGTGAGGGGAAGATCTGTCAAGCCACTAAATGGCAACACCTTGCAGTAAATATAGAAGAAAAACCCCAGCATTCATACAGATCACAAATTTTCAAATCTTACTCATGATAGCTTTGTCTTTAACAGAACTTGGGGTAAGGAAACAAGGTATTTGTTAGAACTTGTTACCTTGACACATTTTTAGCCTTCACCCGTTATCGTGGTGTTTCTAATGGCAATTTCAAAGGCAAAAATATAATTTAATATTAAAAACTTGATCAGCCAACAGTCCAAACTCTTCCCTGGGGTGACTTTCATAGCGTTATGCCAGGAAAAAAATCTGATTAGTCTCAAGAAAGGATAAAAACTCCAAAGGTCTCAGGCCTGTTACCTCACTGTTACACTCAGCTGCAACTCCTCCAGGGTCTTCCCTTCCTTAGCAGTGGCTTGGGAAGTTCAGGCCTGGGGGAAGTGTTTGGATGGCTGGGTTCCTCTGTCCCTCCCTGTGTGTGAGGTCAGCAGGGGGGAGCTCAAAGCACTGTTTCCCTTTCATCCCCATAATCCCGTGTGGACACGAGCTTTCCCCACCTTTAGACTGGAAAACTGGCAGCTCTGACTGTGCCACGCTGGGGCACCTTGCTGCAGGCTTGTCTCAACTCCAGGGTCGATGCTGCTGGAAAGACAAGAGACAAAATATTGAGCAAAGGGAACTTTCCCTTGGACAGAACTTGGCAAGTGCACTTTAGTGCTTAGTTGGGATCAAACAAGGCAGAAATGATATTGGAAAAAATATTGATGGCTGTAGGGGCCAGTGTAATTTGTCCACAGTTTGACTGCACACGTGGAGCCGCTGCTGTGTTACCCAGGTTGTGGGTACCTCATGCCTCTTTGCATACAGATTTGACAATGTAATTGTGTACTGACAGAATGCTCATGGAAAGAGAAAGATGTGACTAAATCTGCTTCTGTATTTCTAGAATTTAAATCTCCCATTTTGCAGCAGCAGCAGTAGCTTGGATTTTTTTCATTCCACAGAGCATACTTGGCCAGCTAGAAGCCTCGGAGGCAAATTTATTCTGCCTCTCCTATAATGTAGACCCTGAGCAAACTGAGTGAGTGAAGGTCAGCTCACCTGCAATTCAGCATTTAACAATATGCTTTGCATAATAAAAATAATCTCCAAGTGAGGAAATCATGAAGAAAACAAGTGCAACTGCATCCACTGGAAGCAATGCCCGTTTTCATTCCGACTGAAGTGGATCAGGACTCAGGGCAATCATGAATACATTTGAAAAATTTCCTTTCCTTGTCTGCCCTACTTTTCTGTTTCATCATCATTGAAAAGCCTCGGCATCAGGCTGATTTTGGAGGCACTCAGCAGCCAAGGATTGGTGTTTGATAGGGAAATATGCTGGGGAGAGGAGAAGCTGAGTTCTCTGGAAATTCTGTCCTGAGTTAGGGTTTCTGTTAGAATCATGGTAAGGGTCTGAAATGAAGTGAAAAAAAAATGGGTTACAGGACAAAGGTGCCAATGTGAATCAGCAGAATCTCTTTAAGCAGAGAGAGTATTGGAAATGTGGTTGGGGTTTTTTTTTTTTTGGTTTCCCATTCGTAGTAAGTATCACTCTCATCATGGTAGAGATGTCAAAGGAATGACAGGCAGGAGATGAAAAGGAAAAAATAAATGCAGACTAGGAGTAAGTGTTAATTAAAACAGGATTTGGAATAATCAGGAAGTTCTTTCATATCTGCTGCAAATGAACCTTCCCTTAAGACCCATTTTGGTTTAATTCACTTGACTATTGGCAATTACTTATAGTGAATATTTCACTGTGATGCAGTGCCTGAAATTTAATCAATCTGTGATCAAACTTTGTGCTGTCAATACTCTGAACTCACAGACTTGACATGAATGAACATCTGTGTGCTGAAAATTAGGGCTTAGGATTTGGGAATGAATGGTTTTCAGTCCTTGTGGGTCCCTTCCAACTCAGAATATCCTGTGATTCTGTGACTCCCTGTCTGCTGGCAAACCTGGGAATGGAACAACTGACATCCCAAAAGCTGCATTTCATTTCCTTGGAATTATTTAACAGGTTCTAGAAGCGGGTGACAGTCTTATTTTTAGGGAAAAGAAACCACATGAATATTTACAGGATTGCTGGGGGGAAAAAATCTAATTGGTTGCTGAGTAGAATTTGATCCCATTGAAATTGAAGAGACTTTGAAGTTTGTATGTGTACAAACACACAGAGGTTTGTGTGGATGCACAGATATACAGAGATAGAGCTGCAGAGAATTTGGAGTGGTGTGTGTGTACAGATCCTATGGGTGTGTGTTTGTGCACAGGTGTGCACACATTCCTGCAGGACAAACCCTATTTATCATCTCAATATTTAATAGAAAGGCTATGTGCAGTTTCACATCAGCCCAGGAGCCTCCTTTGATCTGAGAGCTGCTGCCAGTTGTTGGGAGTTGTTTTGGAAGCTTTGTGAGCTGTGCATATCGAGCCATGATAACTCAGGCTGATTTTTGTATCATCAGAATGTTTAAGCCCTCAAATTCTGTTAAGCTGGTGTTTTGTTTTGCTCTCCCCAGATGAAATCCCCCTTGAAAAAGCTAATTTAGCAACTGAAGTGGATCATTGTACAGAGCATTAAGGCCATCAGTGGTAACAGCAAATGGTAAAGCTGGAATTCAGGCACTGGTATCCCTTAGGGTTTATTTTACAGCACGTGCAGAAGTTCCTCTGGTGAAGGAGCAGAGTTTTGTCCGTGCTGGCAGCGCTGTGGTAGCAGCAGTGCTGGGGAGGGCAGGAATTGGCAAAAGCCCCCAGTGACTCGTCAGTGAGAGGCACTGCCTGGAGCCTCCTGGCCAAGTGACCTCTGGGGAGGATAATCCCCCTCCTGGTCTGGGCTGCCAGTTGAGATCCCAACCCAAATTGCAGAGACTTTAAAATGTTTCCTATGGCTCAACTTCAGTTTTACAGCTACTGCTGTGCTTTAGCAGCAAGTTGGGAGCTAGAGTATAAATACTGGCTTTTCCTTTCTGGAACACGTGTGCTTTGATAGAGTAATTTATTTTTATGGGATAAGAGTTTGACATGTTCTTTTAAAAATGAGTGAATTGTTTGAATGATTTCCTCTCTCCTATATAGAAAGGCCTCACAGTACCAATCCTGGGTTGAACAGTGTTCTCCAGGGACCAACATCCCACCATGGGCATGTCTGGAGGGAAAAGCTTTTCCTAAATAGGAAAAACCCTAAAAACTTGCTAAAGGTTGGGAAAGAAAGGGAGACATCAGTACTTCATTCTCATTGCCCTAGGAGTTTAGCCAGGAGCAGGAAGCAGCCAAACAAGTACAAAATGCTGTAAGAGCACTTTGTAATAAAAACATCTCAGATTTAAGAAAAATACTGCAGGATTTCACCAACCTATTTTTTACCAAACAACTCTCCACAGTGTTTGTTGGGTGGAGTTTGCAGGATTGCATCCCTTGGTGTTCTCAGTATTGGGAAGGCTGAACTGAAGGCATGTGAGGTTCTTGGCAAGGAAATTTCCTATGGCATTTACAAACCCATCTCCTTTCTGAGCATTTCTGTTTGTGTGGTTTTTGGAAAAGTGTTGGTCATACCCAAAACATTGTATTGGCTCTTTACTTTGCAGAACAGCAACATCACAGAAAATGAGGTACACCCAGACAAACAATCTTAATAATTACAGATTGATTCACCTCGAGTGGGTGAACTGAAGAGCCCAGGTAGCAGGGTTTAGTAATTATTTGAAACACTAAACTGCAAAAGCTGCAGCACAAACAGGGTGCACCATGCCTGAGTGACAGAGATCAGGGGAATGAATCCAGCGGGTTTTCTCTTTTAAAAAACAGCCTGTCGTTGGTGGTGCTGGTGAATTCATAATTCCCAAGCACAGATCATTAAAACATTTAGGCCAATTATATTGAAAATGAGTTCTAACACCAACATTTTGGTTACTTTCTGATTCTCTCAGTTTGAAAATGAGAACATTGTGCTTCCAACATATCTGGGATTCTCTCTCAATCTCGTTTAAGCTGGTGAAACTCTAGAGGAGAATTTTGGCCTCATTTTTTCACCTGCTGTGGGGGTCCTACTTTGAGTTCTGGTGTAGGGGGTATTTATTATCAAAGGAGAAGAAAACACATTTGTTTAGCACACTGTGACAGAGAACAGACTCCCTTTTCCTGATCTCTGAACTACAAATTTGAGCAGGACAAATGTGTCCCTTCTCATTGCCTTTACCCAGGGATGAGTGACAGTAAGGCAAATGCAAGGGGACTGAAGGCAAATGCAACTGATCCCAAGGATCAGCTGCCTGTTGTTTCTGCAGCACTTTGGAAATTCACAGGTCTATATTTATTTATTTTCAACTCAACCCAAGACGGTTCTAAACACACTCCTGTGGGTTCTCCCTTAGAAAGCCCTGTGTGTCATTTTGAGCTGAGGCTGTTTCCCACTCCCTTTGCTGGGTGTTCCTTCTCAAGGATGACTGTTGAAGGTACTCCATTGCAACATTTCCCCTCTCCCTGGGATGGGATCCAGTTGTCACCCCTGGGTCAGAGCAGTCTTCCCTCTCTGCAGCCCCTTGTTCTGGGAGCAGGATCCAGCATCTCCCCATTTCATTTTATTATGGGCTGTTGCACTCAGAGCCTGCTTTGAGAGGGGTGGCTCTGGTTTCTCCAATGGATCTCCATTTTCTTTCTATTGCAAAAGCTTGCAGCCAAATTTCATTGCAGGCTGAACTGGGTGTGCAAAGTGCAAGTGGAATTACAGCTGTGGAGGAGGCTCTACACAAATAGTTTGGCTATTTAGGGGCATAATTACCCAGACTGCAATCCCAGAAATAGCTGCTATACACAAATCACTCCAAATGCTCTCTACAAAGCTGCTCCTCATCCTCCTAAGCTGGTTCAAGATGGTTTTTGTTGTGGCTCCATAATGAGTGGCACCCATGGATGCAGCTCTCCTTGCTGAGAAACCATGTGGAAAACCACAGTCTTAATTACATCTCCTACCAAAAGTACACTAAAACACTCATAAAAAATTCAGACTGTTTTCAAACTTGTACCACAATACCACTTGGAAAAGGCTAGATAACAAATATAATTCAAATACAGTTTCTATCATAGGACACTTTAAAATATACATTTATTTAAATGGCTTGACTGCTCCTTTTCATAAAGCAGGTCATACCCAAAAAGGATTGTTATGTCCCCTGGACATGTATGGAGCCAGTGCTTCACACAAGGGTTTTAACGGTAAAAAAATGAACATTCTTCAAGGCTTTGGTGTATTGTAAGTGGTTGAATGACTGGGTTTGTCCGTATTGGTAGCTGGGGGAAGAGGGCTGGAAATGAAATTGAGGGAAAAATAAAAGAAAGAAACATTAAACAATGGAAAATGTGGGGAAAAGCAAACACTCACCCCCCCCCCCAAAAAAAAAAAAAAAAAAAGCACGAAGGAGCCCCTTCTGCCACGCACTTGTAACCAGGCACACCGCGAGG
>VZTT01027156.1:25075-36605 GCA_013400855.1 Buphagus erythrorhynchus | reverse complement strand
TGGGGTGTAATGTGCAGAAAGAAATCCCTTCCAACTCAGGATTTTCTGTTATTTTATATCACTCTAAAGAATTTAATCACTTTTCTGTGGCTGGAAAAGCCTCTCCCATGCCCTGCACATGTACCCACAGGGCACTAAACTTGAGAGACTTTAGAGCACCAAGTGTGGATTAAACGCTCTTAAATGCCACCCAAAATTTTATTTCCCAGCACCAAGTGTTGATTAAATGCTCTTTAATGCCTCCCAAAGTTTTATTCCCCTGTGTTTTTGGAGGGGTGTGAACATCCAGCAGCAGCAGTGTTAAAGTGCTGCCTCTCTGGAGGACAGGAGGGGTGAGAGTCATGGAACAAAACCAGCAAAGAGGGAGAGGAAGGGCAGTGCAGTGAGGGACAGGAAGGTGGAAATGAAAAACAAGGAGAGCAGGAGAAGGATGGATACACCAGAGAGAAAAGCTCCCTAAAAGCATCACCTACAGAATGTCCCCAGTGAGAGAAGAGGCAGGAGGAAAAGGAGGAAAAGTGGCATGAGACCCTTCCTTAGGGGAAAAAAAATGGAAATATTTCTCTCTAAAAACCTGACAATCCAAAGATTTTGCAGCAGAAGTGAGAGAGAAAGAAGCAGGAGGTTTCTGTGAGGCACCAGGGCTTGTTCTCTCCTCCGCCTGCAGGTATTTGGGGCTCTGAGCTTGCTGGGCCTCCCAGGCTTTTCTTCTTCTCTTGCTGACAGCCAGGAATTCAGAAAATACACAAGATGTCACATTAGTGGAGGTTTTGCTTTATCTTTTTGGCTGTGTTTTTGTTTCTTTTCTCGACTGTTTCATCCAGAGTGGCGCGGGAGGGCAGCCAGGTGACAAAAAGAGAAGACAAATGCCTTTGGTTCCTTATCAGAATCTCCTAATTGAGCAATCTCCTTATTACAGAAACATTTCAGGGCTGGCCCCAGTGTGTGCTGGGCAGTTGGGCTTTGCAGGGAATTAAATAAATTGCTGATTTTGCAGGATGAACTTCCAATGCAAAGTGCAGCCTGAGTATGTAGAGGAGAGAGAGATTTGGATTTCTCTGAGCAGAAAACAGAAAAGCTCTCCAGGAATTCTCTGAGCACATTTACCTGCTGAGAGATTTCTCTTTCCCTTTGAGATCTGGGTTGGGATTAATTAGAGTTTTTAGCAGAGAAATGACATCCTGATTTTTTTCTCCTTTTTAATGGCTATGATCACTAATTTTTCTTCATAATTACTCACCAATCCACAGATCTGGGACCCCTGTGCATCGTCCTTGGCTCAGACCCACAGAAAACAATGGCTGCAATCCCATACATGCTCTGGCACTCACTCAGTATCCAGCACATTCATTTATGCTAAATTTACTCCTGTTTTCAATATTTCCAGCGTGCCTTAACCTTTCTGACCTGCAATCTGCTGTAAATCCCTTTTACTACTCACTGACATGTGGCTTTGTAAATCAGGAGGGGGCACTGAGATGATCCTAGAGCCCAGCCCAGGGTTTGGGCTGCAATTAAAGGTCAGGACTGTGGGCATGTTTAACACTTAGCCCGTGACTCAATCCCTGACCTTAAAAGCAAAAGGAAAGCCACGTTCCTGCTCCCTCCCTGTTACCCCACACACTGCATTTTATTTCTCAGCTATCTGAACTGCTCATTCCTCAGAACCCACATCCTGGGGACACCTGCCACCAGCACTGCTCTGAAATTCAGAGTTCCAGCTGCTCCCAAAGCCTTTCCCAGAGGAGGGGGAGGCTCCAAACATTCTCCTGCCACGTTTTGCTCACTGCAGAGCTCAGATATTTTGCTGTAACTGGAGCAAAGCTGAGGCCCTGTGTCCATCAGTCCAGAGATTGCAAAGGTGACAGTTTTGTATGGAAATGCCTGTCCAAATATCCTGGAGATTTGGGGTGAAATGGGAGAATTCAGGTTCCTATTGGGATCAATGTGTGGAAATGCAGCATGTGGAAATAATCCCTATTTTCCTCACCTGCATGAGCAGTTTTAGGGATTGATGCACAATTTGAAGCTCATTCCGTGCTTCCAGGGTGGTTTTTCCTGTCTCTTCCATCCAGATCAATGTTGGGATATAATTCATTCTTGAGTCCTGACTCATCTGCAAAGGGAAAAGAGAATGAGATCAGCTTTCTCATCGGATTTTCTTTATTTAATTTGTTTTACTGAATAGACAGAGGATTCAGATTCTTTACTATTCATCCTTCATTTCCAGTGAAAGTATCAGAGCAGGTGAGAACAAAGAGATTCCTTCACTTGCAGAACAGAAACTGATAGGAAAAAAAAAGAATTATTGCAAATACCCACTGTGACCTCTAGATATGGCCACTGTAATAAATAGGAAATATTTTGCTAATGAAAGCATTTTGAAGGAAAAAAAAAATATTTGAAATTCCATTCTAGAAGGTTTTCCCAGTTGTGATGTGAATGAACTGTCCAGGACTTTGGGAACATCCCCCTGCCCACCATCAGTGCTCTGGGGATGGGGATGCAGAGGCACAATCCCACTGTCCACTGGCTCCAGACCATTCCCAAAGAGCTGAAATGGATGAGAAAATCAACTTAACTCAATCAAAATTAGCAGGGAGTGAAGGGATGGCAGCCTGGAGAAAAGAAAAACTTCCATTGGCAACCGTTGAACCTAAAACTCTTCTCAAAGTCACTCTGCAGGCAAGAAGGGTGAAATGCAGCATTTTCCTAAAGAAACCCAGGGGAAGGGTTCTCTAGGAGCCCGTGTGAATGGTGGGATCAGCTCCCACGGGCCTTTCTGGGGTTTGTGGGGGCACCTGCAGCAGAGAAGGGGCACAGGGGATGGGGCAGGGCTGGCAGCTCCAAGAAAAGAGCTTGGAAACAAAGAGGGGAAGCAGAAACCCAGAGCTCTGCCAGTGCCTTGGACTGGGGCTGGGAAGTCATCCATAATCCTATGGAAGACTGGCCTTCCCAAGGAGCCATTGTTCCAGTCCTGGCAACATTTGTGCCTGTGCTTTCTGTGGAAGAGCTTTGCTAATTATTCGAGGTCATGGGGCTGGGATTTAATTCCTCTGGTGCCAAGGGGAAGAAGATCCCACAGCTGGCAGCTCGTGCTCCTCAAGGTCTCCACAAAAATCTGCATTCTTGCAGTGAATCTGGGAAGGTTTTTTTTTTCCTCATAAAATATGTTTTTTTCTATTGAGACAAGTCCCTGAAAGTGGAAACCAAGGCAGGTCCTTGGGAAGGCATTTTGAAGGAATGCTGCCAACCTGTATCTACTGGCCCTGGCTTAGCAGGGGATTCTTTGACAGGCACTGGGAGGGTGTTTTAATTAACATTTCAAGAAAAGCAGGGGGAAGAATGATTCTTCAAATTCTCAAAGGTCAGAAGGTGCTCAGACATCACAGAAATGGATAGAAGGCAAGAGCCTAAAGAGACAGAGACCTGTCAAAGCTCTTGGACAGCACAGCCCCTCCGAGGAGTTTTTTTCTTTCTGCTATCAGGTGAAGTGGAGCTATCAGAGAATGAATCTCCTGTCCAGACACGCTGCAGAGATAAGGCAGGGCTGGAGGGAAGTGCTGCTCTGCTGCTTTGGGCCAAAGTGATGAGGGTGATTAAAACAAAGAGTTTTGTGATTATTTTGTGACTCTTGAAATGCCCCCCAGAAATGGATGTGATCCCTTCTCGTGGAGACACTGAAAAGTGAGAAAGGCTAATGAGATTATTCTTTGCCAGGCACAGTGCAGGGCTCCTCCTGTTTCTGCCATGGAAGAGATAAAAGCTCAGATTTGCAGCAGGAAAAGCTTTTCAAGTCCAGCTCTTGCCTTTCTCCATGCAGAGCCCCCCAGTCCTGCTGAGCTCACTCAGAGCTGCACTTCACTTGAGCTCCTGGACTGCTCAGCTCAGCTTTTGTTGGAGCTGGGACCCCCACATCCAACTGGGTCCATAGGAAAGAGGTGGTTTTACCACTGGGAATCTCATCTGGCTGACTGAACTTGCCTCAAAGCCTGCACATCAGGAAATGACCTCTTTGGATGTGTACAAAAAACGCCACACCAAAATCTGAGCGTGCCTGAAAATATGAAATCCCCCAAAAAGTGCTCCTATGAATAGGGTGTGCCCAAACAGCTCCTCAGCACCAAGAAAATGCAAAAAAGACATAAAAAGTCAATTTATATAAAAAGTAAAAACTCCTTTCATGCTGTTTCAGTGAGAAAAAAAAGACATCATGGAGCTTTCTTAAATTTTAAAAGTATTTTAGTCAAGCTTACATTGGATGCAAGATGAGAATAATAATGAGGCAACGCTATTAAGTGGGAATTTTTTGGGAGTGGGTGTGGGAGATGCTGGGAGCTGAACGAGCCCACTGGCAGGAAAAATTGAAGCCAGCTCCCAAACTCTCACAGGGAACCTGCACACCTACAGGAAGGAATTTTTAGGAAGCCGAAGATGTGACAAGAGACTTTTGACAGCTCACACTCTGTTTCAAGTGCTGGAATGGGATCATTCCCCCACCTCTTTCCCCATCCAGACGAGGCTGGGAAGGGCTCCCAGCTGAAATGTGAGGTTTGCTGGTGTCTGTGGCTGGAGGTGACACAGAGGTTGCAGGACAAGAATAGAGTGGGATTAGCTGAGCTCTAATCCCACCCGTGCCGTGGTGGCTTCACCTAGGGAGAGCCTTCCAGTGCTCCAGGGAAACCTGTTAAACCTGGCCTGTTAAACTGACCCCTTGTGTCTCCTTTTCTGCCTCACACCAGCACCAGGAGCTGCTTTAGTTGTTCCACTGAAGCTGCCCAAAACCAGGCTGAGGAGGAGAGCGAGGCTGAGCGTGGGGCTCCTGCTCAGATCCATGGGGACAGAGGGTGCTGGAAACATCCCAAAATGCCAGCAGAACAGCGATGTTGGCCCATCAGAATAGAAACCATTCCCACCTCTGCAGAGCCTCGTGGGTTTGTAGTTAATAAATTCAGGTTTCACAGAGCCCAGGGAGGGAGAGGAGCTGGGGAAGCACCAAATATTCCAGAAAATTGTGGAAGGGAAGCGCTGCCATTCCCACGGAAAAACAAAGGGGTGTGCAGAGCAGCACTGATGCTGTGATGCACGGCCTCCTGGAAAACCAGAACCCGCAGGATTTAACTCCACAGCTCTCCAGAGCACCAAACAATCGGGCAGGGCGACATAAATCTCCCACAAATCGGAGCTGACATAAATCTTTCTTCCCTGTGCTCGAATCTCACGCTGATAGCAGCGAGTTCTCTTATCAGCCCCTGATGGCAAGGAACGAGGATCTAGATAAAGTTGTTTATTCCAGTCAGGTATTGGCACGGTGTGAGAAACCTCACTGGGAGACCAGATGTTCCCGAGCTGGCCACCGCACGCGTTTGCTCGGCAGCAGGAAAAATGATTTTTCCTCCTTTTCCCTGGCCTTGCTTGGCCTGTTGTTATTTCCTACGAGCACCTCGGTGCTTTCCTCCATCAGCTGGAGCTCAGCCCAGGTCCTCCCCTCCTGCTGCATCTGTTCTCAAAGCAGTTCTTGAGAGCTCTCAACACGAAAGTGATAAATCCTCCTGGGGATGTGGGGAAACGCTGGGCTGGGGATGGTGAAGGGAATTCAGGCACGCTCTTGGTGATCCCCCCTGGCCAAGCTTACAGAGGATGGTGCTGGGATAAATTTATCTCCTGGGTATCAGGGAACCCACCTGGATTTTGTAATTCCCTGCACACCAGAGCAGTGGGAATGGACAATGAAGTTCCCTTGAGAGGAGTTGTCACACGAGCTGCAAAATTTTTGGTCTCTCCCCAAATTCATCTTTTCCTTGGGAGATTCACTGGCAAAACAGGGCAGGTTTTGTGGGTGACTTTGTTCTTTTGGGGTTTGTTTGAGGAGGTTGCTTTCTTCCCAGTTCATAAAATTCCAGGAGCAACAACCCAGCATGAAGCGTTCTTTGATTTTGATCAAATGTTGACTCTATTAATTAAAAAAACAGAGTGGAGCTGCACGGCCTCATCTGACTGCACAGCGTTTGTAATCTCCAAACATAACAGGAGATAATCAAATGTCTACACAATCTTCCCTTCCAACCTTTGGATGAGGAATTTTTTCCAGCCTGGCTGCACCTGAAGCAATCAGCAACAGCAGGACTCAGAAGAGAGGAACAAAAAAAAAAAAACCTGTTGGAAAGCCCTTCATTAACCAATCTGAAATGAAAGCATTCAATCTTAATCCTGTCATCAGGGTTCCCTAATTAAGGGCATGGGCAGATTTATGAGGTTTCTATTTTTACCATGAGCCCGGTGTGTTTGGTGCTGGGGAAGTGATGTCAGGGCTGGCTGGAGCCAACAGGAATTGTGTTTAAATTATCCCAGGAGAACTCCTGTGTTCTCCAACTCCCACAGCACCTCCCCAGCGTCTTCAGCCTCCAGCACAAAACCTCAGGCAGGGCTCCAAGGGCCTTGTTTTCCTTCCATGTTTCACCTTTCTGTATCTTTTCAGGATTGGTGCTGCGAAATCCTGATCTTCTGCAAGCCCAGTGGAAGGCAAGGGGGATAAATTTGCTTCCTGATCAGGCTGGAAGAAATTTTAGAGGTTCCTATAAAGTCATCAGACATCACTCCTGTTTGCAGTGGTGACAGAAATCGGACAAGTGGGATTAGGAAGGAGAGAATGGGAGCGCTGGGCCACCTGTAAATGGATAAAAAGTGAATTTAGGTGACAGCAGGCAGGGAATTTGCAGGAGGGAGCTGTCCCTGCTTGGCCCTTCAGCAATGCTGGCACCAATTCTCTGTCTACCACAGCAATTTTTGGAGAAACTTCCTCATAAACAACTTGTTGGGACAATGAAGGATCTTCCATGGAACAGCCTCAGCCCCTTCCTTCCCCCTCTGTTTGGAGCTGTCTTTAGTGGTGCTGCTGGGGGAAAAGAGGAGATGGGAAAGGTCTGAATTTCTAATTCAATTTTTCCAGCAAGTGACAATCTTAAATTCAAAAGGCAAAGAATCACCCCCAAAAATCACACAAATCCAAAACCAACGACAGAAACCATTAATCCAGTTTCCAGAAGACAAAAATCCAAGCCCCAAGTGCTTTTAGGATTTTGTTCTTACCATGTATTGATGGAAAGCTTTTAGCTTTACCCCTATATTTAGCATTGCAATAAATGTTCTGCATCCCCACGCTGCCATCACTGCTCATTTAAAAGCTTAAATAGCTGAATTTATGACAGGTTTTCTTTCTGATGCCACTGTTTTCATGCTCATGAATTATAGATCCAGCTCTAGAGAGAGTGGTGGTGTCAGAGAAAAACTGATCACTCGTCTTTATGAAGAGAAAAAATGAGATAGGAGAAGGCTCTGTGACAATGGACAAATCCAGTGATTGGGGGGAAAAGGGTCTTTTGTGGAATCTGTCAGATTTTACCTTTTTCATTATGAGGGAGGAGCAGGAATTTTATTTCTGCCAGCAGCCCAAAGAGCAGGATACAATTAATCTCTGCCACAGGCCATATCCCTGCTCCCTTTTCCAGCAGGGATCACCTCTCACTTCACTCTAATTTATCAAGACCTCTCCCAAACCAAGCATTTCTCTGTGGATTCTGACCTGGCCACTCTCCACAGCCAGAATTCCACATTTTCCTAGTGCTGACCAGCATTTCCCTGCTGCAGCTCCACTCCTCCTTCCAGGGGACCCTGCTAGGCAGGAATTCCTCTCCTGGAATTCCTTCCCTCCTCCCATCAGCTCTGCTGGGAGAAGTGGGCAGATTTTTGCACGTTGAGTCTCACACCGTGTTGAGGGAGAATAAAATATTGAAGTTATTTTTTGCTTGAAGCTTGGAGAACAAAAATGCTGCCAGTTATCTGAAGGTTCTCTTGTGCCTTATTCCCTGCACTTCCACGAGATGTCTTTTCCCCTTCAGAGTGGAATTTGTGAATGGCACAGGGGGTTTGCTGTGCTGAATGTGTTTGTGCTTCCTCATTTTCTCCTCTTACACAAAGAATTTTGCCAGATGCTCCTTTTTCCCTTCTCCATCTCTTCCAAATCCCCCTTCCCAAATTAGCTGACAGCCTTTCATGTCCATACTCTGGCAATTTCTCCTTCATTCCAGGAGGGAGGAATGCACAGGCCAGATAGTCCAACATAGCTTTGCAAAGACTTTAAGCTGCTTTTCCTCTTGTCAAACCAGCCTAAAATAAATGTATTCCACACCTATAGCCTGAAAAATTTTTACAAGGCAAGGCTCTCGTGAAGAAATATAAATCTCAGTGGGGAGAAGAATGCAAAGCAATAAAGTTGTGTATGCAGCTGAGGATGAAGAGCTGGCAGATGAACTGTTTTCTAGTTGTTTCCTCACCCAAAAACCATCCTCTTCATCAAAGCCTGAGCAACTTCCAGGAACAGAGTTTATCCCAGTGCCTGCTTCTGGCAGAAGTAGCTGTGCCAGCCTGACCTTCTCCCTAAATCCTCTCAGCATGGCCTGGAAATTTTACATTCTTTTCTTGCTGTTTCATTCTGTTCTGTCACTTTTAGGGCAACAGAATTATCCCCACTGAACCATCAAAAAATTGCAATGAGGAGAGTGGGGGAAAAGAGGGAATGAAAGCAGCTGGAGAATGAAAATATTAAAAAAGTAATGGCCATCTAATGCTGAAGAATAAATGTTGTGTTGAAGCTCACAAAATCCAGGACTTTTGTCCAGGAATTACCACAATAAATGGTCACAGACACAGAATTGAATTCCTTCCCTCCTACCATCAGTTTTGTCGGGGGAAGTGGGCAGATTTTTGCACATTCTCACACCAAATCGAGGAAGAATAAAATATGTAATTAATTCTTGCTGGTGGGGAAGGTGAGTTGAAGGTGGAGGGGAGCCCAGCGATGCCATCACTGCTCTCACCCCATGGTTTGCTCTGGAGGGCTCCAGGTGACCATCCCAGAACAAACAAACAAAGAAACCTCACCCAGAGTTTTCTTTCCTCCAACATCTCCAAATTTTGGGTTGTACCAGCCTCCACCGTGCCTCTGGAAACAGAATTAATGAATTAACCTCACCCAGAGTTTTCTTTCCTCCAACATCACCAAATTTTGGGTTGTACCAGCCTCCACCGTGCCTCTGGAAACAGAATTAATTGGGGGATGGAGTGAAGCTGATCCTGACCATCCCATTTTTTTGTGTGCAGCATCCCAGCAGCACCACACGGGGCAGGACCCCTCGATGTGTTTGGTTATTTCTTCACTAAATCCTGTGAGGCTGCCCCTGTTTTGGGGTAAATTGCATTTGTCAAATCCACCTTTTGCCTCCTGCAGAGCTGGGGGGGGATTGATCCTTCCAAGGAATGTGCTGGGACGTGTGGAGGCATTTCAGGGGCTGGAAGGTGAGCTCTGCCAGCAGCTGATGGATGGGCAGTCTGGAGCTGCTGCAGCTCATTTCTCTCCAGCACACACCCATGACTCTGATGTGTCACCATGAGCTTTATGGCAAAACTGACCAATTCCTGGTGCTTAAAATGGAATTTTTCAGAGCTGGAAATGCTGGTGGTCCTTTATAAGGGAAGAAAAAAGCCTAAAAACTCTGTTTGTGGAAGAATTTGGTGCTGCAAAGCCTCACAGGACTCATGAGAGCGAAGCTGTGGCCACCTCCAGGACCACTGAGGTCCCCTGGGGACTCATCTGGGTCAGTGGCACCTCCTGAGCTGGGAGCCAGCCCTGTCCATCCTCTGGCCATGCCCGAGGAGCTGCAGGGCTCTGGTTTGGCAGGAGGAGCCTCCAGGAGACAATGGATGGCTGGAGAACAGATGAAGCATCACAGAGATCACTGGAGGGGAAGCTGAGATTTGAGATGGGCCCAGACTGAGTCAGGGCTGTCTCGAATTCCTTCTGTGCCTTTGCTGTGTCTTGTGCTCTGCTCCTCCAGCACCAGCCGTGCTCCTCAGGCTCCCACCCCAGGATGAGCCTGGCAGCAGCAGGGCTGCAAGTGCTGGAATCCCTCAGAAACCCCTCCTAAACCCAGGCATGCTTCCATTGGAAACCAGCCTTTGATTCTCCAAAGGCTCAGCGTGGCCAGGGTGAAACAGTTTTGGGTTCTGCGAGGAAATGATGACTCCCAAAACTCTTCCAGGCATCCTCTGCAGCGAGGAGCTGCTGCCTCCTGGGCAGCCCCAGGAAGGGCCAGGTTTGCTCAGTGTTGAACAAGTGATGGTGGCCTGAAACAAATCTAAATTAGTCCTTGCAGATGTGTGAACAAATTTAATTCATTGCTGATTAATCGGTTAATCAGCTCAGAAAACGAAGCTTGGGCATTTCTCAAGAAGTGCATCAACAAAAGCAGAAAGAAGACAGACTTCTGATATTTTTGAGGTAAAAATTAACAAAATTATGTAGATTATTTAAGAACTTTCAGGCTATTTTTGCACATCATCAAAAGAATGGAAAAAGGGAAGAGAAGCAGTGTCCCAAATTTCTCCTGGGAAGCAAAATCTTGGTGGTTTGCTGCCTTCAGAGCTGGACCTCTGAGCAATATCAGTAATTTATTGCTGATATCTGCACTGTCAGATGTGCCTGTGACTGACAAAGGTGAGGGAGCGAAAACCAGACAGAGTGGAGATTTTCAGGATTATTTCCAGCAAAGAAAATTGAAATATAGCTCCCACTGTGACAGGCACTTCCAGGGGTTTGGAGATGACTGTGTTGAAATCTGTCCCCTCTTAAGGAAGCAATAAAATTGCCCAGCTCACGATTAGCACATCATCAACATCCCCTGGCTCTCAGCAGGCTCTGCTCAGCACTCTCGGTGCACCCAGCACACCTCATCCCCTCCTGCCTCCCGAAATTCCAGTTTCCATCAGAGGAGCTGCTTTCCTTCCTGCCAGATGTGACTGGGAGCTGTGTCCAATGGGTTCAGCTCCGCACTCGGAGCTCTCTGCCTTGCAATGGGAGGGTGCAGCTGAAATCCCGTGTTTTTGTAGGATAATTGGATCCTTTTCAGGGGGGCAGCGGATCAGCATCAATCAGTTGGACTCTCCCACCTCTCTCAGGCTTCTCTGTGCTTGGAGCAGGAGCCAAGGAACTCGTGCTGGATGGAAATTCCTGGGTGGAGCTGGGAGCAGAGCAGGAGCTGAGCACACAGACCTGCCTTGGTGGCAGCGTGATTGTGTTTTATTGTGTGAATTATCCATTAACAGCTCGGATCATTCCCAGGCTGCCTTTGGAGACAGGAGCAGCAATCTCTTGGTGAGGGGTGGGGCTGGGAGGGTTGGAATCGTCCCTGTGGTCCACATACAACATGAGAAATTCCAGCTGACGCTTTGTTAACGCTTGGATTGCTTTCATGGGATGGAATTAAAGACCTCCACCTCTTTATCCTCGAAGGGATAAAAGGTGAGGGGGTAACTGCTTGAGCTGGAGGAAGTGTCAGGAGAAGGACAAGTGGCACTAAGGTGATGCTGGGTGCAGGTAAGCTGGATGTCAGACAACTGCCAGGAACCTGGGCAGGAGGAGCCAGAAACTCCCTTCTGCTGGGAGCACTGGGAGCACTGGGAGCACTGGGAGCAC
>VZTT01027156.1:9218-23708 GCA_013400855.1 Buphagus erythrorhynchus | reverse complement strand
CCTTTTTTTTTTTTTTGGGATCCACAAATTTGCTGCTGCTTTGTGTTTCCTCTGTGGGAACGCATGGGCTGTGAATCAATGGAGCTGCAGAGGAACTTTACGAGCTCCTGGGGAGCCTGAAATGCTTTTGTGTCTGGGATCAAACCCCTCTTCTCTGTCAGCAGATGCTGAAATTGCTGGGGACAATTCCAACAGAGCCGTGCCAGAAGAGAAGAGAGCAGGGAATGGAATCCTACCTGCAGCAGAGCTCTTAGTGGATATTTGGAAATTTAACCTCCCAAAAACAAGTGTCTTCACAAGGGAGGAGGACCCAAATGTACAGGGATTAAAAAGAGAATGTTTCCTGTGAGGTTTTTAGAGCTCACACTGGGCACAGTTGGGGAATTATGGCTGAATTTGGGGTTCCTGAACAGTGAAATGGGCACAGAGCTCCCAGAGCTCCCACCCAGCAATTCCCAGGGCTGGTGGGGCTGTGCAGGACGTGACAAAGCAAGGACAGGAGGGTGAGGAATTCATTTCTGGCTTTGCCCGTCGTTGTGAAGGGGCTGGTGAGGTGTCACCCAATTGTCTGTGCAGTTATTTCCTCCCCTCAGGGCTGTACCACTGACCTCACACAGGCAATTAATCAATTCATGGGCTCCTATTAATAATTACTTTGCAATATTGTGCTGATGGGCTCTGCAGTGCCCAGTGATGGTGTTCCACTTGTGCCCCCTCTGGTTTGCCATTTTTTTTTTTCTCCAAAGGCCAAGAACCAGGGATGCAAAGGAATTTTAACTCCTAATCAGGGAATCACCAACAGCTTGATGATTATTTCACTCTCATTTCTCGCGTTAGTTAATATTTCAAATAAATTGATATTCCTTCAACTCAGCAAGATTAAAGAAGTCAAACAGCATTTTGGCCATGGCCAGGCAGGCATCCAGAGCTTTTTTCCCAGTTTTTCTGGCAGGTTTTGGGGCAGCTCTGGGGCAGGCACTGCTGGGCAGAGCACTCCCACCCCAAATCCTCATTAATTCCATGTTTGAGAGGCAGCTCTCCTCTCACCCACGCCAGTGGCAATGCTCTCACACGGTTTTCCTCATTTTGGAATCTCTTTGATCCACCACTGCCCTTTGCAAGGTTGCTTGGGGGCAGATGATTAGCTGGGCACTAAAACCTCCCCTCTGCCCTCTAAAATCCCAATTAAAGCTCAGCCCTGCAGGGTGCTGAGTGCTCTGGGAGATTCTTCTTTTCTTCCTGATCCTTCAGCTCCAATGCTGGAGAAAACATCACGTTTCTTCAGATGAGCCCCTCCAAAATATCTGTCTAAATTTCATCAAGCACAGGGTTTATAAATGATGAAACCATCAGGAAATGTAACAGATTTGGTGAAATAAATTGACAGCAGGGCTGATGGGAAATTTTAAACTGTTCCCCAGGTTCTCAGTGTCCTGAATGAATTCTCCACCACGTGTATAACTGTTCTTAGAAATGGGAGTTTGACTTTCATCAAGGAAAATAAAAGCCCCACTTCAGCATGGATGCAAAGTACAGGAATAATGAGCATTTTCTGGTTCTCTCTGACTTTTCAGAGTGAGATTTTTACCTTTCTGTGGGGGACCCCACTAAAACAATTTAAATCTGAGCAGTGTCAGTTGTTACCCCTTCCACAGTCAGGAGGGATTTCCATTTCTTGGCTCCAGGCAGTGAGAATCTGTCTGGCTGGAGGATTTTCCCCCTGGCAGAGGATGGTGAGGTTCTGTCCATCCCCTCCCAGCCCTGCTCTGGCTGGACACGAGGGCCAGGGCTCTGCTTTTGTCTTTTAACTCATGGAGGGGACCTCACCCAACACCCTGAGCCACTCAGGAAATTCATTCCCAATCTGTTGCAGGGAGCCAGGGCTGGACTGGCCAGCAGGAACGGGTGGAAATCCACACAGGGACATTCCTCACGTTCCAGGGCACGTGCTGCTCCCTGGGAAAATAAAATAAAATAAAATAAATAACCCAAAACTTTCCACTGCAAACTGGGACACTTTCCCTCCCTGGCTGTCCCAGTGCCACCAGAGCTGCTGGAATTGGGAATATCACAGAATCATATTGATTTATTGATTTTAGATTTATTGTAGATATTAATAAATGCAGAGATTGTAGATATTAATAAATGCTGTTCACCCACAGCCAGTGAAGGGGAGCACCAGGAGGGTTTAGCAGAGGAAATTTTGGCTGCTCAGGAGGGGTTTGTGTTTTAATTGCTGGGCTTTAATTCCCCCTTCAGCTGCTTCAGGGGGTGGCAGAGGAACAGAGCTGGGCCCTGTTGTGAAGGAGAAGCAGCTTGGAGCAAGGGAAATTCCAGTTAGATCCAGGGAAATTCCAGTTAGATCCAGGGAAAAATTCACCAGGAGGGTGTGAAGCCCTCATTGATAAAAATGTTCAGAATTCAACCAGCTGAGGCCCTGAGCATCATGGGCTGGCTTTGAAGCTCCCTCTGCTTTTTGCTCTCTCCCAACCAAAATTGTGTTTTTTTCCTGATGAATCCACACCATGATCTGTGAATTTACAGAGCCAGAACCTTCCTATATTCAGAATTCTTTCTCTGACTCCAGAGGAACCTTCCAATGTGTCCTGACAGCTTCAAAAAGAGCATTTTCTTCTGCCAATCTCTGCATCCTGAGTGAATGCACTGCCCACGTTATTATTGATCTCTGCTGGAATTCCAACCCCTGCTGGCCCCATTTAATTGAACAATTTTGTGGTCACCTGTCACCAGGACACGTCAGCAACACTTCCCTGGGATTCTCCCTGTAAATTTTATTCAAGGAGCAGGGAACCATCCTTGTCCCTCCCTCACCCCTGGGTTCGCCAGATGACATTTATTAAATTCCACATTTGTTCATTTTCAGTGTCTACCTGCAGGTGCAGAAAGAGTTGTCAAAACATTTTTTTTTTTAATTTAATCAATGAAAACAGAGAATCAAGGTCACGTTCCCTCATGTGACTACAAATTCATTCATTGTTTTGGAGGGGATGGAAAGAGGTTGTGACAGGAAAAACATTTTTAATCAGCAATTCCTGTAGAAAAGTTCCATAGGGGCTGATCTTATCTATTCTCTGTTGTCCTAAATAACCAGACAGGTGAATTCTGTGTGAGCTTCACCAGCACCCCTGAGTCCCCTCTGCCACATTTCACCAAAGTGCTGAGGGATGCTGAAGCACTGGGGGTGCCTCAACCAAAACTTTTGGTTTAGGGCTGTGTGCAGAAGTGGGGATTGCTCAGGGTGAGACCCTGTGCTGCTCTGGCAGCCAGAGAGGGGCAGGAAAAACTTTGGGAAAATGCAAATCCTGCCCGAGCCCAGCCAGGCCCTTTGGTTCCAACCAAAGAATGGGCCAACACTGGACATGAAAATTCAAATTTGAGTTGCTGGAGGGGCCACTAAAGAAGAGCAGGGCTCCCCAGGCTCAGCCCCAGGGATGTGCCAGGAGCACTCTGCCCCCACAGCCCTGCCATGGGCACCTTCCAGCAGTGCCTGACCTGCCTGGAGAGACGACAATCCTCAGCTTTTGGCTTAAAAAAAACCCCCAAAAAACCCCATTTCAGCCCCATCCCAACCTCACACCCTGTTTGCAGCTTTTCCTGCACTTGCAGAGCCCGTGAGGGGAATTTCTGCTGCCCAGATGGAGAGTGGAGACGTGCAGGGCTGGGCTTGCAGAACCTCTCAGCATGTCTGCAGGCAGCAGAGGGACAGCTCTCAGATGGGCAGCCAGCTTTCTTCTCCCTCTTCCTCTGCTCCAGCCCTGCTTTCTGAGTCCTGAGCCTCTCTCAGATGCTCCACTGGGCCCTGAACGTTTATTTTAAGCAAAATAAAAGTGGCTGTTCCCTGCCTTGCCCGAGCTCACCCAGGGTGTCTGTGGCAGAGCCAGCAGTCGAGCCCAGATCTTCAAAATCTCAGGCCAGGCTTAACCACAAAACCATTCTTATTCTCACAAAGATGATCCCCATCCCATAGGAAAAAATATTCTAACAGGATCTGAAAAATAAAAAAAAAAAAAAAAAGAAAAAATCCTATAAAAATACTTAAACCTGAACAAATATGTAATAATTGCTATTCAGGATCCATGCAGGGGCTAATGAAAGCCATACTCCATAACCTTAATTTAAAACAAGCCCAATATTATTTTTAGGGTTTGGATGGGGATTTATTGCTTCTATCAGCAGCGTGTTTGGCACCCAGTGCCACACGAAACTCTGTTGTTTCATCAAAGCCCTGGCAAAAAAAAAACCCTCTGATTTCTGGACAGCTGCTTCATTCCCCTGATTAAAAATCACCCCTGGAGCTCCTGTTTGTTACTGTCCCCTTGGAAAAGGGGGGCTGTGACACAAGGCCAGTCCTTGCTGGTCTGAGCTCGCAGGCACAGTTTGGGATTAGGCTTTAATTCCGGACACAGGGGTTATGTAATGGAGCAGAACAGGAGTGCCCAGGGCTGCACTCGCTGACCTTGCAGCCCAGGGATGCTCCCACAAACCCAACCTGAGCAAACCCTTCCCTCTCCCCAGGGAGAATTTCATTTTCCTCTCGGATTCTGGCTCGGGCTGTGCAGGAGTTTGCAGGAGCTGAGTCAAGCTGGGGGTGTTGTTTTCACATGTGAGACAGTAAATGATGTTCTCTCCAGAGGAATTGAAAATAAAGGCACGTGGCAACACAGCTCATCTGATTTTTTTTTTCCCCCTCTTTTTTTTTTATATTGTTTCTGCTTCTCTAATTCCAGGATCTAGGAGAGGAGCTAACCACAATAATACCATTTTTTACAAGATCTTAACTTAATTTTGGTTGGGGACATGAAACTCAAATATTTCTGGTAAACAAGAACAATGCAGGCTCTGTGAACTGAGCTCAAAGGCTGAGCCCTGAAGAGCTGCAAAGCATCTTTTTGTCCTTGCATCCTAAAACCTCTTTCTTTATAGAAAAGGGTTAAAAGCAGCAGAAGAAAACAATGAAAACATCAAAATAGCTCAGGCCAAGTGCAAAGCCACATGTTTCTGGAGTTTTTACCCCACGTCTCAGCACCTGCCAGCCCAGTGTCTCCTTTTTCATTACCCCAGCAACAACAAACCCTCAGTGTCTGCCCTGGCCCCCAGCCTGGGAGCAGATGTGCTGGGAGGTTTTGGGAAAATAGTGAGGGAAGAGCCATGGCAAAGGCCAGGCTGGGCAGGGGGAGCAGGAACCTGGCTTTGCCCTGCCCTAGAAATGGCAATTCCTCTTTAGATTTGATCCTTTGTCTTTCAGACTGTGAGTGCAAATCACCTGAACTTTCCCCATCTCCCCTCTCAGAGAACTCTTCAGCCTCTTGCAGGCTTGAGAATCCAGTCTGGGACAGAAATTCTGAATAGAAATTAAGAGTTCAAGAATAAAAAAAAAACAACAAACCCTTTTGCTGCTGGATGAATGCAATGTAAGAATGTGTCCTGCTTTTCCAGAAGCGTTTTCCTGCCCGTTCACTGATGTCCTGTGACCCCAACAGAGCCTTGGAGGGTAAAAAAACCTCAGATAAAATAAAATAAAACACCTGTGACTAAAACTTGCTTGTGTTGGGGTCAGTATTTATCACCTTCAGCCCACAGAGTGCTGGGGATGAGCAGAGCCTGGCCCCAAACCCCAAACCCCAAACCCCAAACCCCAAAGCAGCTCTTGGGCAGAGGATCAAAGTTCCACACGTGCTTTCAGGGAGCTCTAAAAACAAACTGACAGCAGCACATCCACCTGAAATCGGGCACTCAGCAGAGTTTGTGCTGTGCCACTGAGAATCAGGCAGAGGAAGGAGAAATGAGCCCTGGAAAAGCAGAAGCTGCTGCCTGTGGCTGCCCCTTTATCTTGTTATGATATTCGTGTCCAGCCGTGCTTCCCTCTGCAAACCACCGGGGCTGAGAGCATCCATCATCCTATCAGGTCACTTGGATTAATTATGCTCAATCAAAATGTTTCAAAAGAGGACAGAAATGTCTGCAGCAGTTAATCCCGACCACTGGGGTTGTCAGGACATTGGCATTTTACACTTCAGTTCAATTACAGGACAAATCTGCTAATGGGACATAATCTTCCAGAGTAAACAAGGAAGCAGGGCACTGATATTCTGGCAATTGATTTATGCAGGGTAAATGGTGCAGAGTAAAAGCTCCAGGAAGGCACATGAATGAGAGCAGCCCTGAGCTTGTCTCCTCCTGCTTTCCCTTCCCTTCTTCCACAGCAAAAAAAATTGTTATGTGAGGTGTGTTTTTAATTGTTCTGCATCCAGGAGTCAGTGCTGGCCCAGAGGGATGCTCCACACCCAGCAGGGTCATCTCCCCTCCCTCCTCTCCTTCTGCCCTCTCCCAGCCATGGGGAAGCAGGAGAAGAGAGGGGACAAGCCAAACATAAAAGCCTTTGCTGCAAAGGGTGAGATCCCAGAGTCCCTGTCCTGCCCAGGAGGCAGCTCAGCAGTGCTTGGAACTGAGGGAACAGGGGCTGGGGTGCTGATGGGAGACCCCCATGGGGCTGGGGATGGTGATGGGAGACCCCCATGGGGCTGGGGATGGTGATGGGAGACCCCCATGGGCTGAGGATGGTGATGGGAGACCGTCATCAGACTGGGAATTCTCATGAGAGTCTCCCATGGGGCTGGGGATGGTGATGAGAAAACCTAGTGATTCTGGGGGTGCTGATGAGAGACCCCAGTGGGGCTGGGGATGGTGATGGGAGACCATCATCAGACTGGGGATGCTCATGAGGGTCTCCCATGGGGCTGGGGATGGTGATGGGAGACCATCATCAGACTGGGAATCGCCTTCCCACACTGACTGCGACCTCCCAGGGGAGAGGATGGGAGGCTGGCAGGGTAAATCCTGCACACTCACACACTCACACTCNACACTCACACTCACATCACATCACACTCACATCACACTCACACTCACACTCACACTCACACTCACATCACACTCACACTCACATCACACTCGCATCACACTCACACTCACACACTCACACTCACACTCAAATCACACTCACATCAAACACATCACACTCACACTCACACTCACATCACACTCACATCACACTCACACTCACACTCACATCACACTCACACTCACATCACACTCACACTCACACACTCACCCTTACCCTCACACTCACACTCACAACACTCACCCTCACACTCACACACTCACCCTCACACTCCCACTCCCATCACACCCCCTGCAGCCCTGGCTCCCTTTGGAGAGCAGAAGCAGGAGGAATAAATGTGAATTCTCTGTGCCACTGCCCGTGGGGTTATTTACAGCCTTGTAACCTGCCTGGACACCAACACCCTCCAGCAGCCCCTTGGACATGGTGTTGTCATTAAGCTTTTATAGCAAAGCAAGTGCAATTAAAGATTCATCAATCCTATTGCATGACAGCACTCCCCAGAGCAGGAACTGACCTTGGGTCAACTTTCCTTCCTCTTTTCTTGCTTTCTGAGGACAACAACGAGCTGGAATCAGCTATCAGCTGAAAGTGAACACGCTGCTTGTTCAGGGGCTTGTCAAAGTGATTTTGGTGTTGATGGAGGCATTTTGTTTGGGACATGGTGTTTGTTGAAGGAGGAAAGGCCTGAAAATCAAACTGCAAGCTGCAAGTTGGTTTGGGGAGAGGTCCCAGGCTCGTTTTCACCCTGACTTGGTTCTTTCAGGCAGAAATGCACTTCAGAGAGCTCACCTGAGAGAGGCTGGGCTGCAAGGAGCTGGACCTTGGTTTCCCAAAATACCTCCCCCCCAAAATACAGCCCCCATCCAGAGACACCAGACAGTGCTGCTGGGCTGCCTCCAAACACTCATCTGCAGGAATTCCAGGGTTTGTTCTGTGCTGGAGGGACATCACACCTCAACCCAGGAACTGCTGAACTCATTCATCCATCTCCAGTTGGGAAATTTCACTGGAAAGGGCGTTGAAGGCAAGCAGTGAGTTTGCAGGAATGAAATTATCCCATGAAATGATGGAATTGGAAGGGTCCAAAAGAACCTGCCGTGATTGGGTACATGCAGACTTTACAGAGCATTTGGAAATGAAGTCGTGTGTGAATTCCCTTTCTCAGAATCCCCATGGGATTGGGTTTTTTCCCAAGACTTTGCAAGCTCAGTAAGGAAAACAGAATTTGCCCTTTCTGCTCCAAACTGGTCCAAGCCACCCTGGCTCAGCCCAGCCTGGGCTCTGCTTTTTGGGAAGGAGGAGGGAGGGACTGACCCCTTTGTCTGCTGATTCACCAATTGCTACACTGCAATCCTGAAAATTACACCTGGAAATTCCCATTTACTCCCTGAGGGAGTGAACTTCCAACCCTTTCAGCACTTCAGAGGAGTCAGTGTTTCTGCACAACTGTGCTTTGGCTCAGAGGAAAGTCCTGATCAATCCATGGATGCATTTTCCCCTCATTTTTTCAGCCCTGGAGTATTTTTCCCCCTCTCTGGAAGCCGTGAGCACGCTCAGGCTGTGCAGCACACCCACAAATGCTCATTTTCAGAGGGTGGTTGAGGATTTCCGGAGCAGTGACAGAAATGTGTGGGTCACAGACGAGCTTTGATGTATTTGATGAACTCCAGCACAGCTGGCACACAAAGTTCTGCCTCTCCAAGGTTGGAGAGAGGAGGATTGGCTGGAGCAGGAGGGCAGTGGGACTGAGATTTCAGATAGAAATTATTTGGGACCTTGGTTTTGTGTGAAAAAGCTCCTGTGGATCTCATGTAAAAGCTGCCCCCTCCCCATGGATATTAAATCCTCTGTGCAAAATCCCCTCCTCCTTCTCTCCACACCTGGATTCCCCAGGGTTTCAGGGCTGAGGGAAATGAGTTGCTCAGCCCCAGCCCTGCCCAGACTGCAGAATCCAGGTTTTGCCCACCAAATTTCAGCAAATTTCCCTGCTGTTTGTGCCCGGGCTGGCTCTCCCCAGTGGGCAGTGATAACGTTTTGACTTGTGACAGATGCTTCCTTCACAAGGATATTTTCCAGGCTGACTTTTCCCCAGCCACCTCATAAAAATAGGTTGTTTTTTTGTTTTTTTTTTTCCATTTGAAACGAGTTGTTTCAACTGGTGGGGGCTGCTGGAGGTGGCTGGGGCATCCTTTGAAATATGTCTTGTGATTAAAAATGAAAAATAGAATTCCAAAGTAATTAACGTGTGTTATTGGATGTACACTGATGATTACATTATAGAACTGGTTATCAAAGGATTACAGTTAAGAGGTTTAATATTCTCCAGCTGATCCTGGAGCAAATTAATCTGCTCTGACCTTTACTGTTCTTTGTTATGTCACCAGAGTATCATTTGAGCTACATCATCCCCTACCCCTCTCAGGAAAGCTAAAAAAGGAAGGAATTTCAGAAATTTGGCTTTTAGGGGAAAGATTATCAGAGCAAAGCTCTGCTGGTTCATCATAACTGATCAGCTGGGAGAAACAGATCTGAATGGCCAACTCTGGAATCTCTGCAAAGATTGGTGTAAGAACAAAAACAAAAACGTGAAGAAATCCATTCCCTGCACAAGGATTAGGTCCAGCAGAGGATAAAATGGGAGCTGTGCTAAGTGTCCTGTCCCTACAAACAAAGCAAAATCTGAGGCCAGTCCTTTGAATCCATAGGGTTTAACCCCCAGTGTCCAGATGAACCCCAAAAAATGAGGAATTCCTGCATCCCATGCCATCTCCCAGCCATGAGGTCACCCCAGCAGAGTGGATTAAAGCCACGCTCCTGCAATCCCACAGATTCCAACTCCACAGATAAGGAGAGGCTGCAGCACCTCAGATTCCTGAGTTTTTATCTGGCTCAGCAGAGAACAAGAGGCCGAGCCAATTAAACCACTGACATCTGCTTTTCCTGCACCCTTGCTCGTGTCCATGCAAAGGAATTTTCCCAGCTCTGTCAGAAAAGCAAATTTGTCACGGCCCAGAGCTGGATTCTCCTGCTGGAAGTGTGAAAAGGCACCAGTCAAACATGGGATCAAACACACCCTGACAAGGATGTGTAAAACCAGGGGAACATCCAGGGAAATCTGGAGATGGGGCCTGAGCCAGCCCTGGGAAATCCAAATTCTTGTGGAGAAGTGGCAGGTCCACAGACCCCAGCAGCTCCAAGGAGAGCAGCAGGAGGGAATTTCCTGCTTCACTCCCTCCATGGGATCTTCTATTTCCTTCCCTTCCTTCCTGGGCTTTTCACCTCCTCATTAGGACAGACTTGGGTGGAAAAGATGATAAAGATGATTTTTTGAGGGGGTTTTGCACCTTCAGTCGCTCATGCCACTCCCTCCCCGGAAAAGGAAAACTTAAAGGAAAATCCTTATCCATCTGACACCATTTTCACATTCCCATCTCGATTTTCCACCAGAGCAGCTCCCACTTTTCCCTGCACCTAATTCCAGTTTTCCTCCTCGCTCTGGACTTGGATTTCATTAGATAAAAGGACGCAGCCTTTCCATCTCAGAACAAATTGCTCCCCTGAATTTCTCATTCCTGAGGAAGGTAATATTCACGTTTCCTAGGAAACTTAGAGCACTGCTCCCTGCCAACATCATCTTGGAGTATTTGAGGAATTAAGGCTTCTCCTCCATCACAGGAAAAAAATAATAATGACATTTATCAAATCTTTTTCTCTGTATGATCTTTCCAGAAAGGGAATTAGACTCTCATCGTTCCCTTGGATCTGCTGAGCCCTTGATTTGAAATTATTTCAGATATTGTAATCTGAAATTATTGCAGATACTTCAATTTGAAATTGTTGCAGGCATTTTGATTTGAAATTATTGCAGATACTTCAATTTGAAATTACTGCGGGCATTTTGATTTTAAATTATTGCAGATACTTCAATTTGAAATTATTGCAGGTATTTCAATTTGAAATTATTGGAGATAATGGAATTTGAAATAATTGCAGATATTTTGATTTGAAATTATTGCAGATATTGTAATTCAAAATTATTGCAGATTTTGTTATTTGAAATTATTCCCTACTGCAGAAAGCAGCTCCCTGGACACAACATCCAACTCTGAAATATTTAATATTTAATAAAACCTTCCTGGATGTCCTCAAAGGGAGGGGTCTCAGAGACATTTACTGGATTTATAACTCACCAATTCTATTCATTTTCCTTTTTTTCCTTTCTGTGTTTACACGGGAGCTGTCAGTCCTGTTAAATCCAAGTGTCTGCATTTCAAACAGAGAATTCCCAGCGTTTATCCCAGCAGGGCAGGGACACATGGAATGAGAATTCCAGAGGGGAGGGCTGGGCTCTGTGACAATCCCAGCATTTGGGAAGGCAGGATCCTGCAGTGCTGCAATTGTTGAAGAAATGAGGATTTTCTGCAGATTCCACTCTTGATTTGTCCAGAAGGAACCAATTCCCAAGTTCCACCGTGTTCCCACTCCTCTGTATCAGGCTCTCCTGGGGATTTGGGGAGATTCAGGATGTGGGAGAACCTCGGGGTCTCTGCTGGGTCCCTGAATCCCCAAATCCTGGGAGCTCTTAAGGCATAAAATGGAATTTTCCACATTTTCTGCACCCATTTCCCATTTAGTTCACCAATTCGTGGCTCTTTCCCCAAAATATTGCTGGAATTTCTGGAGGTGGAGATGCCTTACACACACCCTGCTCTTTGTGGGAGCAGAACCAGCTCTACACAAAAATTTTCATGGGGAAAAAAATCCCTTTTAATATCTTTTATCCAAAAAAANGAAAAAAAAACCCCTTTTAATAACTTATATCCAAAAAAAAAAAAAAAGCAGGAAAATTTGCTTTTTCTGGGATTATCCTGCTCCTGCAAAGTTAATTAAGGACAAGAGAACCTCCAGCACATAATGGGGGCTCTGTTCCTGCAGGTCTGGGGATAAATTCTTTATTTCTGAAACCAGAGCTCCCAAACTGATTTGTGTCACAGGAGTAACTTTCCCTTGTGATTAATTGATGGATTACTTAGTTAATTACTCGGTGATGTGATCACTCAGGCGTTTTCTGCTGTTGGCAATGATCCCATTGAGGGTTTGGAGCTGCTGGAATCTCTGCTCCAAACTGGGAATGTTCATTTCTTTGCATGGGCACAGAGGGAAGGAACTTCCCCCTCCTCGGTCTGATCCTTCTTTTAGTCAGGAATTCTGCATTTTGTAATTTTTTTGGTGATGATTTTAAAAAGAAAAAGAAAATATTGTGTAAATCAAGTGAGTTTTGCAGGTTTTCCAGCGTTTCCTTCCTTCCCCGTGGCTCCATCAGGATGGCTCCTCCTCCTGGGAAATTAAAGATCTGGAAATTCTGTGAATGAATTAATTAATTTATGCTTGAAACTTTTCATGAATAACTGTGCTCCATCTCCATGTTTGTTCATGCTATCTAAATAAAAAAATTGTTCATTATAGCACCTAATTAATTCAAATTGTAGTGCAACATTTCTTAGAAAAATTGCAGTATTAAGGCATTTCCTCCTAAAAATTATTTTGGTTTATTTTGCTTCTCATTAACATTTCCATAAGAAAAACATCATTATAATAAACATTTAGCTCATTAAAGTTTCAGTTTGGATTTTGAATATGTTTCATTCCCTCTGACCAGCTCGGTTTTTGATGATTCATTTCAGAGCAGCAACAGAACCTGCCCATTTGGAAGCAAAAATTTACAAAAACTGTGGTTTGAGTCGAGCTTTAATCTTCTTAACCAAATAAAAGGGTTTTTTTGTGATTAATATCAACTACAGTGCTTCTAAAAACTGATTCAGAGGCCCAAATTTAAATGTCCATCCTTAAAAATGATTTTTTTTTTTATTTCCATGAAAAGCAAGGATGCACTCAGCTCCCTTTCATTTCACAGGAGCCAAACTAAAGGATGGATTTTCTTCAGAGCTTCTTTTGCCCTCCGAGCTTCAATTAAATGTTTTTCTCCATGTCTGGCTCAAAATTAAAACCAATAATGAATAAATCCTACAAAATCCCTTTTCCAAAGACTGATCTCAGAGCGAATTTTTAAGGAATTAAAGGAAAATCTCGGAATCTTCGGGAATGTGAGTGTGAAGTTTTTCAGGGCTTCCCCCTAGGTTTGAACAGAACATTTCCCTTTCACTTTTAAATAATCTCCACCCAGGATCACAACGCAGGAGGACATGGAAAAAGGAGCTGGTGGAGAGCAAGGAAAGCAGGTTTGGTTCATGGATGAGCAGCTCTCATTCTCATCCCTAAAATGAAATATAAACTTCTTGTATCTCTTTTCTTCCCTGCATTCACCTGGCCACTCAATACCTTTGGTTTCCTATTTCCAACACAAAAGTCCTTTTTTTTTTACTCCTCTTTTCTCTTCCTTCTCCTCCTATTGAACTCCAGCAGTGTTTGGGAGAGTGGAAAAATTAATTGATTTTCCTTAATGATGTCTCAGGGAGCAGATCAGGTGAACTGTGGGCAGCAGCTGTACTTTAATTTAGGGGTGTGCAGTTGAAAATCAGGCACTCGTTGGGTTACTGAGCTGGGCTGGAGATTGGCCCCTGGCCCGAGGTGCTTTAGAAAGAGAAGACTCTAAAAAAATCCAGAAAAATTCTAATATCCATGTGGATGTGGAAGAAAGGAGAATGGAGATCATCCTGACTTATCTGGAAAATAACATGGAAGTTAGGACTTGAGGAAGTGCAGAAAAGCTGGGTTTAGGGAGAATGAAATGTCATTTTTGCCCTTGGTGGTGTTAAACCCAACCTCAGTGCTCTGGAATTGTCTCAAGAACCAGAAAACGAAAGAGAAACATGGAGGGAAAAGCATAAATTTTAAATTACTGCAGAGTAATTAATAACCCAAAGTGCCAGGAAAGTATCAAAGCATTAAGATGAAGAGCATTTGGAACAACATTTTTAATTTTAAAAGACAATTTCAACCCAATGAGAACCTTGATTTTAGTTTCACCTTGAAGCTGACAGTGTGTGTGAATATTGTTGTTTTCTTTTGGTTTTGGTTTGTTTTGCTTCTTCTCATGCTCCACATTAAACTTGAGTCATTTCACTTCCAGGATCTGCTCAGATCCTCTTAAAAAAACAACAAAAACCAGATTTTAGGTGTTCCTAAAATAGCAAAGTGGAACCAGTGTTTGGCCCATTGGATTTTTCCATCTGAAATCATTGATATTTTGCAATCTGGATGAAGCTGGGGATGTTTGTACTCTGAAATGTCAGCCAGCATCTCCCAGTTTCACATACTTGTCATCATTTTACAGCTTCAGGTTCACATTACAAACTGGCAGTGATGTTTTTCAGGTCATCTAAATATTCCTTTTTTTCCCCCCTTTCTCTCTCTCTCTCTCCTTTTACCTTAATTCTTAAATTTCAAAGGAAATCCAGAGGGAAATTGGGATTTCAGGGAAATCTTTCACCTTGGTGTTGCTGCTGGATTTCTAAATCAGGTGCAGCTCCGGAATCACAGGGCACTGAGGGAGAAAAAAAAAAAAAACCCCTAAAAAACAAAAAAAAGATTCTGAAAACATGGTA
>VZTT01027154.1:16265-61205 GCA_013400855.1 Buphagus erythrorhynchus | reverse complement strand
TATTTAGTCTTACTTGACAGCAAGCACATTTGTGTCCTTGATTAAAACATTGTCGAACATTCGGCCTTTGACATTAAAAAGGACATCACTCCTCCAAAAAACCCAAACCCACCAAACCCCAAAACATGAGGGAAGTTGTACAGAGAACCAGGAATTGCTAGTCTGGAAGGAATTTTGTTTTTGAATTCATTTTAGAACAAAAAAAACCTCACATGGCTTTGTTGTATTATATTCCCTGCATGTTTGGTTTAGGGAGGGTTTTTAAAGTGTGGTTTTAATAATGGAATTCAGCTTATGCTTATGCATATTTATAAGGTGCATGGAGCTATGTGAAATTGTAAAATCTGATAGTCTTACTCTCTCTGCTTGGATGGGGTTAAGAAGTCCAGGCTGGCAATGTTTATCTGCAAGCACTGGTTATTAATGATTACCTGCACCTCAGAGGCTGCTTGTAAATCAACATTTCTTCCTTTTTTCCTAGAACAGCCATGCTCAGTGCTGTGTGATTGCTGCCTTCACATCTCAGGATTCCTTGCCTGTGGTTCACTATTAGTAGTTTTATTATTGGCTTATTTGAGCACTGTTTGTAATGTAAGTTGTTTTATAAACAGTATTTTATTATTATTACTATACAGTAATGTTTCTATCAATCACAAAATAAATTCCTCAATACAGGTAAATCATCTGTGTAACTCAGCTACAAGAGCTCAAAAATTGCCTGTATTTCAAAATAATATTCTACTAAAGGAAAGAGCTTTTTCTAATAGCAAATTTTAATAAGAGACTTGGTCTCTACATAGCACTGCAGGTGCTAAAATGGTTATTTAACAGCACACAGAGTAGACCTGAAAATTTTCAGACTTCTCTCTTAATTAAGTAAGAAATCTATTTCATTGTGAACTAGTGAAACCATACTTAATTAGAAAGAATTACAATACTCTGGAGCTGAATGGGAATGGCACTTCCTTTGGTCTTTGAGCATCTTGTCAACCACAATGACTAGTAACAGATGTTTCATGAAACAATACAAGAAACGTGCTTTTTAATAAATATTTCTTCTTTGTGAATAGTCAGACCTAGTAGCCTGGTTAATTATCCTTCTATTAGGTTCAAAACCAAAATGAACTATTGTTGAGATTTGTTTCTTGTAACAGAATTGTCTCTTACCTGCCTCTCCCTCACAGCAGCAGTTGGTTGTACAAGTTGAGGTTAATTTTGTTTCCTCTAAATACTTGTAGCAATGCCCTCACAGCCTGCAAGCAGGACCAGCTGTACAAATCTGTATTTAACTAGAAACTGGGACTGATTTTTTTTTTTTTTTTTTTTGCCCCCTAAAGATTAATTTAACTAATTTTGCTGATCTTACTGCTTTCGGGAACTGCAAGAGCATTCTGCCAGTGACCACCAGATGGAGTTTCTAAAACAGCTTTGATAAATCAATACCAGAATTCATTTCAAAACGATCTTTTAAAGGTTTTGGAGATAAGGAACTGTGCAGAAATTCTACGGATTTCAAGATAAATTTTAGCTTAAATCTGCAAATTTTGGGGGGTTAAAATTAGGCTTTTCAGTTCACTTTGTAATCAGTAATTCTACTGGGCTTGCATGGTAAGGTTTGGATAGCAGAGGTAGGGAGGGACTATGGGGGTGGCTTCTGTGAGAAGCTGCCAGAAACTTCTTCATGTCCAATAGATCCAATTCCAGCAGACCCCAAGGCTGAGCCCATCAGTGCCAGTGGCAGCACCTCTGGGATAACCTATTTAAGAAAAGTGAAAAAAGCATGCAAGTACTTTTTAAACTGGATAAAATGGATTTGCTTCTGGTTATAAATCTTGCTTTAAAGAACTTTTGATAGAAAGGGTTTTTTAAAATATGTTTTTACACTTAATTCGTAAATACTCTGATGAGAAGCCTGTGTTTTAAAATCTTTTACTGCCATGATTTGTAATAATATGGAAATTCTGCCTGCTGCAGACTGTGAATATTTTTGACGATTCTTGCGGATGTAATTAAAAGTGCCAGTTCTTTAGAAGGAAGGAATATTAGGAAATCACATGGAATTTCAAGGTAAGGGAAGGACTTGGTGGGAAGAAAGTGGGATGACAAAGGAGATAATAGATCCTCTGCTCTCCTTATGGAAAAATAATGTAGTCAGCATATGTCAAAGTGTTTTGATATATAATGGAAAACGTAAGGAATTCAACAGAGGAAACATTTCACACCAGATTTGTTGCCATGGCAGTCTGCACAGCTGGGTTTGTACCATTAGATCGCTTTCACTTCCAAGTATTGCACAAGACACTCAAGAAATACACAAGATTTTGCTTATTAAGAGCCTACATAAATTAATTTAGGAGCAGATGTTTAGGATTCATCAGTGCATTGAGCACTTCACAGCTGCAGAAACTTAGGCAAGAATCAATTCCTCTCTGAGTCCTCAGCAAACAGTGGAACTGAGAATGGCACTTGAGCAGGTTCTGCTTTTCTTGGGTCTTACCAGTTCAGTGCTCCTGCAGTGAAGCTCACGAGGTCTCCAGCCCAGACACTGGGCTTTCATTTTTATTAAGCAGTGATAAATGGGGCATTACTGATGCACATACCCACAGCACAGAAGCGATTTAATTGAATCTTAGTTTTAAACAAGGAAAAAAAAAGGTGTTACTTCCTTCTGAGGTTTGTGGTAGCAGGGTTATATTTTCTTCACAGCCTTGGGGCCTGTTCTCATATAGTAGTTGAGTATTTTCTGTGAGTACTCTGTGAGAATGTGGTTGACTTCTGTGATGTCTCTGTATTTACAGATAATGGTGCCATGTCAGCCTGGTTTGTGCTGGTGTAAACATCTTGACTTTGTTGTACCTGATCAACCCTTTTTACTTGCATTTATGTAGTCATTCTCCAAAAACCTCTGGGCTTGTGAACTTGCTGCTTATTAAATAAATCTGTTCTTACTGAAGATCCAGTCTGTGTTGTACGTGAGGAGTTTTACTAATCTGGCTGAGAAACAGCCTTTTTATTGGTTCTATCCAAAAGCTCTGTGGAATGAAGGATCATAAAATCACTGCTCTGTACTTGTTGAGAGATGCTGGCTCTCCTATTAAAGAAAACACCCTTTCAAACACTGTGTGGAAGTAAAGGCATCTTGTCAGATACTAAGCTTTGAGTAAATGGTGTAATATTGCAACTTCCGCTCTGACAGTTGCCATTTTCATTTATTTCTGACTGAGACTTAAAACTTCGAAGTGCCTTGGATTGAGGGTTTTTTAAAAGAGTTTACCAATAATAATTTTAAATAGAGTTTGCTGTTACTTGCTGTCTTCTGTCTTCCTACACTTCACCGAAAGGGAGCAAATGAATAATTTTGAAGGTATAGCTAAGAAAATATTTTCATATATGTAGGGTAAACTAACTGATCCATGGTGAGTAATCTTCTGGTTATGTGCAGTGGTTACTGCAATGAATGTGTTATTAGGTATCTTAGATTCTTAAAAGCTGTGTTTTCTTTGGGATGCCAGAGGTGTGGGTTATTTTATTATGTTGTTCTGAGAACCAAGAGAATTTCTGCAGGAAGCTGATTGTGGGCAGCACAAAGGAAAGGAAGTTGTCAGGATGTGGCCAGTGTTTGCATTGATCTCCAGGTGCACTGTTACTCTGCCTCATTAATTGCAGGATTCTTTATGCTGAAAAGTCAGGCGAGGTCTGTACCTTTTAGCTTTCATTGCCAGCCAACTTCATGCTGATGAATAATGAGATTTTAATAGTGTCAAATTAAGTTGTGCAATTTGTTAATGTTTTGATTTAGTGAAGCCACACAGGTTTAACTTTGTCTACAAGAGGTTTTTATCAAGAAAGAAAGAAAAAAACCACACGTTTTATTTACCACATACACTTGAACACTTTTTATTGAGAATGTATCATGAGTCAATACTTCCTTTATGAAGCTTTCCAGAAAGTCCATTTCTGACACGATATTGGAGTCCACATATCTTCATTTTAATAGAACCAGGAATTTTCTAGTGGCTGATCACCTTCTTTCATTAACTGAAATTAAATCTTCAGAGACCAACAAAATTTCATTCTGAAATGTAAACTTTTGAAACTAGGACCTCTACTAAGTTGGTCAGCAAGGACCTGTCTTGAGCTAGCTGATAGTTAATAGCTCAGAAGCAGAGCATGACATTTTTGTTAGTTCATTGATTTGAATTAATTAGTGGTTCAGCAAGAGGGCTTAAGCATAGATCAATTCATATTAAGTTTAATTTTGTGAGAAAATAACACTGTTAATAATGGCACTTAACTAGTGCTTATTTTCTAGTACACATTATATACATACAGAAACATACAGTACAGCTTCCTGTTCAGAGGTTTACATTTAAATGATACACTTTCAGAAATAATTTAATAAACTCTTTCCAGGTTCTTTTTACATCAGTAGGCTGATTTTTATCTTGCATATATACAGTATTTATTCATATCTATTTAAATGTGTAATAGATAAGCCCCTATTTACAGTCACCAGAACCCTTCAGGTATTTGAAATGGAAAGGCCCCATTCTCGAGAACTTTGTGTATTTGTCCATAAAAGTTCTTCCTAATTTATGATACCTTGTATTTCCCTAAGTATTTTACTCACTTGCTTCTCTACTGTTCTTTACAGAAATCTTGAAAAGCTCTTTTTGGGATACTGCTTTTTAAGAGATACCAGGTGAGGGTGCTGCAGTTAAGTTCAGAATTTCCTTAGGAGAACAGCAGCCAGGCAGATCCACGGCACAGTTTCTTTGAGGGAACTAATACATCAAATTAACTGGTCAAAGAGTTTGAATGGATAGCAGTCTTGGTCATTAAATTATCCAAGTTGTTGTATCTATGATTGCCATCACATTTAGTGTTTATCAGGGATACAGACAAACATCCATAGCTCTGTTGCAGTAAAAAAGATTAGGAAAAAATCAGATTGGATACCCCACGGGTAAATTCCATAAAAATCTGCCTTTTTACATCTCTTAAATAGCAGCTGCCACTTTACTACCTAAATTTGTTTGTAATGTCGAATCAACAAGTAAGATTGGATCATTGTGAAGGAGTCAGAGTGATGAAGTAAACATGAGTACTCAATGGTACCAGGTGTGCAAGACAAACAGGGATGGGAGAGAAATGAAAGTTAAAGAAATTGTGCAGAGAAGTGAGAAACAATAAAGAGAAATGATACAAGAGCCATGATCTGAAACTGAGAATTTAACACAGAGAGAAAGGAACAGAAACAAAGGCAACAGTTCTTTCAGAGACAGAAAATAAGATGTCTTAAGAGAAGGAGAAAATGGAAGTAAGGAAGCAACATGGAAGTTGAAATTGCACTTAAAAGTTGCCTGCTCAGCCACACTGTTCTGGCAGTGTCCCAGTTCTGAAAGCCTCTATTCACACCAGATAAGCCAGTTCCTCCCTGCTGGAACTCCTCCTGCATAATGGCACAGAATTTCTTTAACAGATTTTACATGAGAGATTTAATGTGGTGCATTAAGAAACCTAATTTTCCTCAGATGGGAAGAAGGAGTCTGTTTGCTTGACAGCTCTAAGGAAAGATTTTGTCCCTTAGCACTTCTGTGTGGAAGCGAGCTTGAATGCTTAAGATGTGTAGAAATTCATAGAAAATCTCTCAAGGTGGGCAAAACCAAGAAAGCAGCCAGTATCATGTATGTCAGCATAGAGGCACTGTAAATGAGTGTGTGAGTTGGACACAGCAATAAGGAACAGCTTCAGTCCTTAACATGGTTTCCATCAACAGGCTAAAACTGAGAACACCACAGAAATAGATTATTTACTCTGTAGGCTTCAAGGGTTAAAAATATTCAGTAAAATATCTCTTTTAAAAAGTAAAGATTAATGGAAAGTCTTCCACGAGATGCTTGTATATAAAGAAGATAAGCAAGTATGATTATGGGAAGAAATTGCTTGATGGGAAAAGATCTGAAAGGTCTGTTCCTCACCTGCTTTTCACATAGAATTTTAGTATGTGTCTCTGCTGACAGACTAGGACCAGTTATCAGACAAGATTGTGCTCTAAGCAATGGGAAAGGTTCAGTTCTGGTCTTGCTTCATGCTTTTTCTATACCAGAAGGCTGAAAAGTCACATTTTTTTTTGATGTCATGTGGAATCCAAATTGTGCTGTGACAGATTAAGCAATAAAATGATGCTGGAGCATGTATCAAGTGACAAAAGTGTTCTTTTGGCCCCACAACAGTGGGAGAATATCAGCTTCACTTGTACCCCCGTCCTGTCCCCTCCTGTCATTAATGCAACAGCAGCACAAGAACAGGTAGTTTTTGGGTCAGTGCTTTGTAGTTTGTTGTTGTAACTGTTTATGTGCTTCCTGCAGCATGTCTGTGTTTCTCACATATTTCATATAATCAGTAAAATTTGGATTGGATTGGATTTCTTCATCCCTACTGTAAAACTAGACTTTAATATGTGTCCAAGAATCCCAATGGAAGGCTTTTTTGAGAGGTAAGCAAAGAGCTGTTGCTGACTGGGATTCCTATATTGAGAAATTTTACATGGTTTCCAAACCTCCAGTGATGTCATAGCTTAAAGAGAGTTTAATTTATTTGTTGCAAACATATCCCTTGAAAATACAAAATGTTAATCATAAACATATTTATTTTTAAGATAATTACTCTTGTTACATGAACATATGTGGACCATAAAACTTAGCCAGACAATCTTTACTAGTTAAATTCTGATTCAACTTTGTAAACCACTGTGTCCTTCATTTTAGTATGTGGAACAAACATCTCTAAGTTCCGTCAGAATGAGTTAATAAATATTTCTGAATTCCTGAAATGTTTTAGGATACAAACAAAGCACTGGAAAATTAAAACACATTTTTGTTATTTGTTGTAGCTAAAAGAAAAATCAGTTTACCATAAACGTTAAAACAGGTTAGTTTGTGTGAGAAAATAATTTCTGAAAAAAAGTAAATTAGGCTTCTTTTAGAGGGGATTCAGTGATGGAGAAAGAAATTAAATAATTTAATTTATAATTAACATTTACTATTTGGACATGTATAATTGAGTAATATGATCTTCAGTAAAGATCATCTATATAATCTTCATTGAAATATGCTATTTACTTCATCAAGGATAGCACTATCACTTCTTAGTACAGAAAACAAGGTAATACCTTTTTCTATACAAGATACAAGGTGCTGTGTCTTCAGTCAAGACTTCAATAAACTGCCTAGTGATTTCTTCAGACAGGAAGATCAGAGCCATGAAAACAGAGTTTGTCCTTTGTCACCAGTTCAGTGCACTGAAGGTATCTGATATCACAGGTCATGCAGCACATAGCCAGAGCCTCACACCACTTCAGCAAACAACTACTGGAAAATTAAGACTGTTGCATTCAACTGCAATGGAAGCTCCTTCCAGCCTCTTGGCTGGGACTCCCAAATGTCTCTGAGTGCCAACACAGCAGCATCACAGTCCCAGCACTGAGCACCAGGGGTTGTGTCACACCTATGTCATGACCTGCTGTACAACTGTGCGCTCGTGAGAACACCCTTGGTTCCCACAGTGTATCTTTTTAAGCAAACGTCGTAATTTGTTGGGAAAGTTTTTGTTAATGTATCTGTAGAGCAGAGGCATGACAAAGCTGCTGGAGAAAGCCAGGAACTTTGACAAAATCGTGGCGAAGTGTAGTATTTGAATGGAATTTACATCTGGAATTCTTCCTCGTAGGTTGGTAAACGTGCTTACCAAGAGAATAACATAATAGGGTGTCCACAGGGTGAACTGTGTGCAGACTGTGGCAATCAGAAGCCTGTGCACTGATGGGTCCAAGCGCCCCGTGTCCTGATCCAGCGGCGTGGCCTCCTTGCGTATCCGCAGGATGAGCGTCAGCGCGTACAGAACGGCGACGGCGGGCACCACGTACCCGATGAACACCATGATGGCATCTGCTGCTTCCTGGTTCTGCATCTTGGAACACTCGATTATTTTGGTGGACACGTGGTTGCAGACGTAGAACAGGAGAGATGAAAAGCTTGTGAGCATGGCACCGCCCCAGATGAACCCACAGACGTGTTTGGTGTTGTACACACTGGACATGTAAGTCCTGGGCAGGGCACGTTCGATGTAGTAGTCCAGACTGAGCAGTGTGGTAGAGTACATGGTAACTAACGATGAGACGTTGAATAAAATAAGGAAGGTAATATAAACTTCATTGTTGGAGTTCCAGATGGCCCATTTTGTATTGGCAAGACCCAGCAGGTACACTGGTGCCAGAGTGTTGATGATGAGACCAGCAATGGCAATGTTGACAAAGTAAACATCTGGCATAGTCATAGTAGCTTTGTTGTAGAGGTTAACTAGGACCAGCAGGCCATTGTAACAAAGGCCAATTGGGAAACATATAATGAGGTAGAGAAGGGAAAAGATGGAAAGCACAAGGTCGAAGTCATGGCAGAGATGCTGGTCCTCACTGTTCTCAGTACTGTTGATTAAGGCTTCACAGCTCCACATAGTGATTTTAGCTTTTGTGTTTTCTTTGCTGGTTACCAGCTTTTCTGTAGAGAGAGAATTAGTGAAATCATTGTTAAAATATTACATCATAAATGAAATGCAAAATACTGTGAAGAAATATCTTGAAGTTTAAGATTATACACATCACATAACTGACGTTGTTAGTCTAGAAGAAAGTAAACTGTTATTCAAAATTTCAACAGGCTAATACATGTTCTGCAGTTTTGATTTAAATGAAATTAGTGGTGAATTAGTGGATACAGGACACTCAACAGAAATAAGTTGTAAACTATCATTACATACTGATATATATATATATGTATACTGATGCAATTTTTTGAAAACTGTCAAACAGTACATTATATATAGCTAAAAATACGTAAGGGTAACTACTGAAGAGTGGAAGGATATAAACTGCAGCACACATCTTCACAATACGATGGAAAATAGAGATCTCCTAACATCTTAAATAAGCTGTACCTTAAAAAAAAAAAAAGAGTTTCTTAGGGAGGCACATCCAAGGCAGTATGGTGGATGTGTACTGGATCACTGATAAAACTGACTAAAGACTAGAGGACAGTGGGAAATGAGGTGGGGGGGAGGGTTGGTTTTGGTGTTTTTTAAAAATAGGTCAGTTTGTATTCAGACTTCCACCCTTATAACCATTTAGTTTCAAAAAAAACAATGGACCTCTGTAATCCAGGCAACCTAATATCAAGGCAGCCTGACTTTCCAAAAAGGCAAGACTCAGCTATCGTTTCCTCTCAAAATAGCTCGAATTCTTTAAAAAGTATGCTACTATCAGCACTTGAGGTCCACCCATCTTTGCTTTATCGTCAGTAGAGATAGCATTTTAACTGAAACCAAGTGAACTTCAAAGCAGTCATGCAAAGTCGCTTTCCAAAATGCAGAAACAAGAAATAATCTCTGTTTTGAGTACAACTCAAAACAGGCACAGCCTTAAAACCATGGCTGTTATTCATGGCAGCCCATTTCAGGGTCAGTGAAGAGCTGGTGCAGCAGGTGATTTCCCCTGTCACGTACCCTGCCTGTCACACAGTCCCGTGGTTTTGTGTGCTTCTCTGTCAGCACCTATAGCAAAGTGTAAGTACACGTACCTGGATTCTTTCCAGAGGCAGAGCAAGATTTAATCAATCCACAATAAACATTGTGCAATGAAAATGAATGCTACTAGACAACATGCTATTCTCCATGAACCAGATGGCTAAATTATACCGTGTGGGGTCCGTGAGCATACAGGTACGTGACTGCTTCTCCCTGGTGCAAATCCTTTGTCTCCTGAGCTGTAGTACAAAACTTGTCCCAAAACTGTGTCAACTTTCATGTTTTATTTCCCACTGCACTTGTTTTGGGCGCATTTTTCTTCTAAATAACATAAGCCGAGCCAGAAATCGGGCAAAAAATACAGTAACTTTAGCTGGGCAAGCAAATTTTTATTCCACTGTCCTATGCTGGATTTCCTCAGAGAAGTGGCTTCTGTGGCAGCACCAGAAGTTCTATTGTTTTCAAAGGTTGTTTTCAACTATGGGAAAACTTGACTTTTTTGGTTCATTATCTCACATCAGTTCTTCAGCTATACTGTTGTGTTATGAGTGGACTGTATCATATCTTTATCTTGTCTTTACATCCTCATTCTATTTTCTAGCACCGAAAACAAGCCCGTTTGTTTTTAGGAAGCATCTGTTGTTTTAGGTTTTTAAGAAAGAAAAAGAAAAGCTGTTTCTTTCACAGCTGAAGGGAACCAAAACTACATCTCACTGAACTCTTATGACTCGATTCAAGCAAAGCAGTAGACTGGAACTAGATATTGCAAATATATGCATTCTGGTGAGTGCGAAGGTGACTAAGCACAGGCATGGATACAATCACGTAATTCCATTATGTAGGTTTATCCTTAAGAATGTAGCTTTGATTACTCCAGACTGAATTACATCAGCCACTGAATAACCCGCCTGTATATTGTCTCAGAAGATCAACACTCTTTGCTACCAGGCTTTGTATTTTACAGAGCAGGGGGATGTCTGGTTTCACAAGTGAATTTAGTCATTGCCCTTATTTTTTCTTCACGTCCTCTAAGTGCGGTTAAACACCGCAATTCTGTTTTAATGATAGAAATGGCAAGCGACTCATTGTGTTAAATAGCCATCTTAGGAAAATGACAATATTTACCTCCGAAACGAGCAAAAAATAAAACCCCAGAATTACAATATTTTCCCGGAAAATCTTGTGGATGACTTTCGAGTTCCCAGGTGAGGCATTCCAGCCGGCATCCCGCGTGTTTAATGCCCGCCGAGCGTGCTGGCAGCGCGGCGCAGGCAGGCCCCGCTCAGCACTCCGCACCCAGCCGTGCCTTTTGTCATTCCCACGGCAGCTGTGCCACGGCCGGGTCACTGCTCGGAGCGCAGCGATGACCCTCCGAGCGCTCACCGGCGGCTCTGCAGCCCCGGCTCGCCTCTCTTGCACTAGTGCAGGCTGCAGCAGCCTCTTGTTTACAGCGCCCGGCTCCCAGCGCCGCCCGGATCCCGCCGCTCTCCGCAGCCCCTGCCCGCCCGGCAGCGCCCGCAGCTCCCTCGGCCCCGCACCGCTCACCGTCAGTCGCCGTGTGCCGGGACACCGAGCCGGCCTGCCGGGGCACCGAGCCGCCCTCCCGGGGCACCGAGCCGCCCTCCCGGGACACCGAGCCGGCCTGCCGGGGCACCGAGCCGCCCTCCCGGGGCACCGAGCCGCCCTCCCGGGACACCGAGCCGGCCTGCCGGGGCACCGAGCCGCCCTCCCGGGGCACCGAGCCGCCCTCCCGGGACACCGAGCCGGCCTGCCGGGGCACCGAGCCGCCCTCCCGGGGCACCGAGCCGCCCTCCCGGGACACCGAGCCGGCCTGCCGGGGCACCGAGCCGCCCTCCCGGGGCACCGAGCCGCCCTCCCGGGACACCGAGCCGGCCTGCCGGGGCACCGAGCCGCCCTCCCGGGGCACCGAGCCGCCCTCCCGGGACACCGAGCCGGCCTGCCGGGGCACCGAGCCGCCCTCCCGGGGCACCGAGCCGCCCTCCCGGGACACCGAGCCGGCCTGCCGGGGCACCGAGCCGCCCTCCCGGGGCACCGAGCCGCCCTCCCGGGACACCGAGCCGGCCTGCCGGGGCACCGAGCCGCCCTCCCGGGGCACCGAGCCGCCCTCCCGGGACACCGAGCCGGCCTGCCGGGGCACCGAGCCGCCCTCCCGGGGCACCGAGCCGCTCTGCCGGGGCACCGAGCCGCCCTCCCGGGGCACCGAGCCGCTCTGCCGGGGCACCGAGCCGCTCTCCCGTGACACCGAGCCGCCCTGCCGGGACACCGAGCCCGCCTGCCGGGGCACCGAGCCGCTCTCCCGTGACACCGAGCCGCCCTCCCGGGGCACCGAGCCGGCCTGCCAGGCCCCGGCTCTGCGGCTCTGCCGGGGTTCATGGTGCTGGCCCGGCCGGGCTGGCAGCCGCTGCCTGCGCTGCACTTGTTTTGCCTCTCTTAAGTTACTCACAAGTTTCTGCTTGGCTTGGCAGGCGCCTGGCCCCTCCCTTCCCCTGTTTACAGCCAGTTTGAAGAAGTGAGAGGTTGTGCTCGGAGCTGTTGGATCCAGCTTGCCTTGTAGTCCCGGGGTTTCGGATTTGCTGTTTAAAATCCAGGGGCGTGCGGGTTTGTTACGGTTTTGTCATCGCTGCTGGGGACGCTGCAGAGCCCGGGCCATTCCCTGCAAGTGCAGTCAGCAGCCTTCACTCAGGAGCGTGGGTTTTATTTTTAACCCGGGATGAGAATATGTAGCTTTGAGGTTTCATTTTCATAGGCCATATATACTGAACAATCAGTATTTAAAAATTCTTATACTGCAAAGTGCACAGGTGCTTGTGGTGCTGGCAAACATAAACCAGCTTGTAAAACAAGGTAGGAAGGAAAGTTTCTGAGCGTTTACTTTGAATTTGGGGATTGTTTTGGTGTTTTGAAAAGGTGTTATGACATAACCCTCAATTTGTGATGGTGTTATGAGTTCCATCCTGCTTCCTTTTTAAAAAAGTTGATTAATCTCAAGGATATTTGCATGTCACTTGCCGTTAATGAATGTGAATATTCATATTTTCCACAACTATAAAATGGATCACTTCTTGAAAGAGCTTTTGAACTGCAGATTGATAATTTATCCCATAATGAATTTTGTACTGTGGTTGTTCCGTTGTTTATATGGAAACTCCTCAGACTAATGAAAAGTTACTACTTTTGAAGTACGTTTCCAACTGATACCACCAACCAGAACACAGAGCTACCTTTTCAAAGTAATTTGTCTTATATTTAGAAATTCGGAAGCTTTATTCCATAGCAAATAAACACCAATGTAGGATCCCTTACTGAAAAAACAAGCAGGTATTTATGAAATAAATACCGGAAAAACACTAAACCTCAGATTAGCTCGGTTGTTTAGAGCATGATGCTAGTAACAGCAATGTTGTGGGTTTGATCTCCATATGGGCCATTTGCTCAACACTTGGACTAGATCCTGGTGGGTCCCTTCCAACTTAGAGTATTCTGTGAAGTCTAAAAATGGTCATCCAGTTTGTCTCGAGTTACTCTAACTGACCACAGCTTGTATTTAAAGGTTCATTACAAATATTGTAAAACCACTGCAGCTCCCAAATAGCAGAAATTTCCCCTGTTCCTGTTTGATACACAGTCCACAGACAGAAATGCGTATGTGCTGTGGATAACCCCATGTAACAAACTGTGACATCACGTTTTTGGTGCTTCAGAACTTCAGAAGGATTTTAATCATCCTAAGTTCACCAGGGAAACAGCAAAGTAGGAGAGGTATTCATGTAGAAGCACTTTTACAGTGCTCAAACTTGGCCAAAAGCCAATTTCCTTACACACCATTAAAGCTGAAGGTGGTTTTATTTAGATAACAATGTCCATGAAGTACTTAAGAAAAAACTTCTTGCAACACAGCACAAGAAGTTGAGAGCACTTGATGGCAAAGATTATTTTAGAAAAGATCTGTAAAATGAACTCAATGGGGAAAAAATGAAGTTCTACTCAGTTGTATTACAGAGTCCCTAGCTGCAGTCAGGCTTTTTCAGACATTTTCATTCATAATGCAGCAATAAGTTGCAGAGCAGGTTGGGTAAGAGTTTGAAGCATGACCATTCTACGCTCGGATTATTTTATTTGACTTAAAAAAACAACCCTTCATCCAGCTGCAGCACCGTCTCTTTGCTCTGGAGATTTTTTTGTTTATAAAATACATGGTTTGTCTACTTGCTCTAATATAATGTATCTGTGACGTAGCTCTTACCTGGTTTACCTGACCTCTGAATGTGTTTTCACAAGCTGTGGTATTATAAACTAATAGCTAGTAAAGTACATAGCTAATAAAGCTGTTGCCAGCAAGGTAAGTCTCTAAACACACCAAATGTTTGTACCTTTGTCATGTCCTCTTGAGTTCCCACAGGATCTCTTAATTCCTACAGACTGAAACCAGGTGCTGCCTAAGGGAAGGCTGGGCCCTACACAGAGATTTGCTTCAGCTCTAGACTGAGCAAACTAAAAAAATCATGGCCAGAAGTTCTGTATGTATATATAAACCATGACTTAGTAGATTGTCAGCTCCTCATCGGGATTTGAAAGGTGCTTTTCAAAGTGTCATGGTGAATATTACTTACGGATTAATTCTTAAAACTTTAAAGAGTGGATGATCAATATTTCCGGAAAATAACAAACCTACAATTACTTGTACATCAAGGGGAACACACTGAACTCTCAAGTGCTGGAGAATGAAGTGTCACATTGCTGTTACCTCTCAGTCTGGGTAACATGACATTTCTTTGGGCTTACTAGCTTATATACATACCATAGGGATTAGCAATTGACTTGTAGGCTGGATATACAGAAAAGTAAATAGCTCAGGTTAGAAGCGAGGGGGGGGGAAATGCAGCAGTGCAGGCAAGTAGGTTTCAGAATATACTTTTCTCATGCAGTTGCTGAGTTGCTGCTGTTTATAATGTCATGATACAGCTCAGATAAAATGCTTTTAATATGAGTGGAGAAGAAAATCTTGCTTGATACTGGGGCCTGGGCTGAAAAACAGGCCCTTTCCAACCCTATTATTTATGTCTTTGTGGTGCAACCATTGACCAGTTTGGCAGGGGGAAGTTCATAATTGATACTGGTTCCATTTATGGTGTGGTTAATTCTGTGCAATGTAAGGTGAAAGAAGGCAGGATCAAACAACAGGGATAATTGATACAAAGTAGCATTGAATGTAATAAGCCTATGTTGGATATTTTAAAAAGTACAAATCAAAAAGCAAGAGTAGGTCAGTTGAAAGAGAGGGAACAAGGGATTTGCCACTCGTGGCAAGTGAACTCATGGAAGAGCAGTCTCCAGCCTTCTGGTCCTGCTGATTTCCCCCTTCATTAGGCTCAGGTTTTGGTTTTCTAAACCCTTTCTCTTTGCTATATAACTTGCTTTAGTAGCAGCATAACAATAATTAATAATTAAAATGAACCAAAGACTTTTCTCTTATATAACCCAACTCTTGCCTACTCCTGCTTGATTCTGCACAATTTGAGTGCTGTGAACCCATTTCCAGCTCTACAGGTAATTGCCTTCTGTTGGACCAATATTTTTCCTTTAACATTCATTCTACCCATGCATAAATTCTTATGCACGTTTCCTGGTTTCTTAAAATACCCCTTGAGCTTCACATCTGCCTGGCCAGTATTTTCTTCTTTATCTCTCCTTGATGACTCCCTTAAAATTAACATTGCACCTCCCATCATTATTTGATCATGTGACACACACACAGTATCACATCCCAATTATGACATGGTTTCCAAGCATGACACATTTTCACTTCTACTTTGTGACTTTCCTGCAGGACATCTCAGGCTGTTTAGTATTTTGAATCAACAGTAAAGATTACATTCTCAAGAACTGTAAGGGTGCATTCCTGTTGCACATGGCACAAGTACAGAGCTACTCGTGTTCCTGAAATTGCTCTTTGCATTTTGCTTTGGTCACCCTTTGAAGTTGGTCACTCTGCTTTTCCAGAAATTCTGAATATATGTTATCTTCAGAGCTCCTTCCTGTGGGCCTCCCATCACTTGCTGGGTTGTTTTTGTTCCACAGATGCTGGCAACCTGTCTTGTTTGTTTATCCTCTCATTCTGTAAGCACCATCTTTGTGGTAAATCACCTGCACAGCAGCTACCTGGTGATTCAGATCCCAGCTGTGCCATGACAGTTTGCTTACTGCCCTGGCCTCTTGGCAACCTGCTAAATAGATGCTTTTTTCCCTCCTGTTTTGACCTTTTGTTGTTATTTGTAATTGTTATTATTAAATGTATAAATAATATGTAAAATTATTAACATAATATAATTATTAACAATGTCAACTGCACATTTGGTATCTGTTTAAGATTGTTCAGCTCTTTGGGAATATGACTTCATATAAAGCCATGTCAAATGTAAGTCTGCAAATTGCTGCCATGGATCACTAAGCATCAAGAAATTAGTTCAGATAGGCTTTTTGTTTGGAAGAAGGAGGAAAACTTGATTTTAGGGTATGGCAACTTTTTTTAGGATGTGCATATTCTCTCATAGGTTAGAACTCCAGAACTTTCTTCTGTTTTTAGAGTTCACAGAAGGTTTGTATATATCAGAAATGTTTGTATATATCAGAAATTAGTAACTGTATTTGCTTTATTTTTCTTTCTCCCTCTCAATTTCTAAGCAGCTTAATGCTTATGAGAACAGATAATATACTCCAATAAAAGAAGACAAAAAAGATCAGCTACTATGGAAACCATAATCAAAACTGCTAAATGGTGTGTTTAAGGGCCCTTGAGATCTGTTGGAGAGTGGCAGTGTGGTGGTGCTCTGGAAGGTTGTAACAACCAACTACCATGGGGTGGAGGTTCTGTGGAGAGGAGATAGCCCAGCACTGCAGCCCCTAAAGATTTGTTTGGAAGGAATCCCTTGTTCAGACACATCTGCCACTCCAGATAAATCTTCCTTTTTTGTGCTGTTTATTTCTTTGCAGTGGAGCCTCTGTGGGAGTTGGGTCACCAGTGGCTGTGCCCTCCTGGCAGCTGCTGGGGAACAGCTGCACCAGGGGCTCTGCAGGGGTTAACTCCAGAAACTCAGCCTTGTTTTGTTCAGTTCTCCCTGTCCCACCATCGCATGAGTGGCACTGATATGCTGCTCCACCCCTTCCTGACTTAGCTTTATCACTGAATTCTGTAAGAGTTTCTATATGGAAAACATGACATTGTTTCTTTTTTAAAGTTTCTGTGCAGCAAGAAAGAATTCACTGTAGAGTGAACAATGCAACTTTTAATACTTAAAGATTTCATCACTGCAAAAAGTGAAATACCTTACTTCTGTGCATTTCTAAAGGTGAGGATTCCATCAGGCAGAATGAATTTACACAGTGATTACCTGTATTCATCTATCTACAGGCCTTAGCTGCCAAGGATCCTGATGTGAGACACAATTTGGAGATTCTCAAATACCCACTAAATAAAGCTTTTTAAAAAGATAAAGTTATATGCAAAACAAAACCTGAGTAATTTTCCTAGTATTCATATTCACTTCCAGGAACTTATGGTGTATTAAATAACAGGAATAATTAGAATAGATGCAGCATTAGAAAATCAGCTTACATAAGGTGCTTCCAGTTCTGGATTTTATAAAGTTGACCAGTTGGAATACAAGAAGTGACAGCTTTAAGCATCAGCAGAGTAGATGGCGCCATTCAGAGCGCTGAACAGCCAGTCAGCACTGCTGCAGTTCTGCTCCATGTTTTCACAGCACTTGGAAGCTGATTTTGATGTAGCTATCCTATTTAAAACTAAGTAGCAACAACCTTAAATAACATTCGGTGTCAAGATGACTGAAAGTTGTTATGTATGTATACTAATCCTTTTAACTGCTTCACTGAAAACAAACTTCTAAAAAAAATTAACTTTTGTGAGAATTTTCAGGGTGCATGTAACTGGTGAGCCACAGAAACCAAAATAATTAATTTAAAAATACAGAAAATTTCAGTTTCTGGGAAAGTACACAAGCAAATAATTTCCTTCCATTTAAAACTGAATGTAATTTGCAGATTCTTTTCATATGAAGTACTACAACTTAATGAATCTAAGAAGGTTACAGACTCCTTCAGAAGGCATCTTTGCTGTTGTGATGTTGATATTCAGAGCAGCTGGGACTTAGCAGACACTTTATCCCACTGTTTTTAATGAAAATATTTCATTCATTTATTCTGACTTCAGGAATTTAACAGACTAAGTGGGTGATGTCATTCATAAATTTTTCATAACTTGCAATCACCAATGTTTGAATGCAAGGAGTTTTGCTCCCTGTATCTACAGACACTTAAACTGTAGAGCAACAGGTCAGTTAAGACCAGTTTGGGGGAAAAATTACGAAACTTATGTGTTCCTGTTTTTTATGTAAAGATCATCATATCATAGAAACTTCTGCTGAAGCCTTTTTAATATTTGAAATAATAGACAGTTTTATGGTAAAATTCTTTGTTTAGGTAATGTCTTTAATAAGTGCAAACAGGTCATTTGCACCTCTTGCAAGATTTCAGGTGACTGGATCTCTGGATTTCTAGCATTTTGGAATTGCCCAGGCTCTAGCTAAGGAATGTTTTTATTTCTGGTTCATGCAAATCAGCATCACTCCAGTAAAGAAGACAGATTTCTCGCCAATCCAAATTAATGCAATTTATGCCAATTCTGGGCTTTGCTGTCTGAATTTATTCCAGGAAGAGAGTGTCAAAGGTGCACGGACTGTGCTGGAATTACTCTGTAAATGAGTTGGCTCGGTTTGCTGGCAGGGTGGAAACAGCAGCTCTTATCTTCCCCCACTGTTTGTCAGCTTCACCCCTGCTCAGGGCTTATGGCAGGGAACTCTGCTGAAATTTGGCAGTACAGAAACATTCCCCACAGATCTTTCAGTGCCAGCTGCAGAGACTGACAGGAGGCACAGATGGTACTTTTCCTGGAAACTATAACACAATGCTGTTTCCTATTAGAAACACTGGTGAAAGCTGGTGACTTATCAACCAGACCATCACGCTGGCTGGGGAGGAAACTCTTGTGGAACAGACTCTGACCACAGGGACCAGGTTTCCAGTAGAAGCAGAAATATTGACATAGTTCCTTATCAGACAGCATATAGAAGAATTACAAAACTGCTTTGAGTTTAGAGTTTGAAGGGAAAAATCAGCCCTCAGCAGAGTTGCACTAAGGCTGAAATGATTTCAAAATTTGTCACATCCGCTGGAGATAAACATATCTTTCTGTTAATTGCTGGCAAGTCTGAGACATCTTATTCCTGACACTCCTGTGGCTTTTAATTTTCGCTGCTTGGTGAAGGAAATAGCATTCTATAGCTGCCTCCTGGATGAACTTGCATTATTACTGATTACATCTTATTCCATTTATAATGTCTGAAGAAAATATTTTAAATTTACATTCTCAGGGTCTAGCATAATATTAGTGCTGATCTAAGATTGGTTATTATTACATGGTAAGATTTAGAATAAGAATTTTCATTTACCAGGGGTTTGAGACATCTTTCTGACATGAATGAGTTCTGATTTGTCCACCTATTGCTTGCCATGTGCCACTCCCCACTCCACTTTATCAGCAACAGGGAGTTTTTATCCCTTAGTCATCAAAATGTTTGACAGGTTTAAGTATTTGATGATTTGAGTCCTTGGCCATCCTTCCACACACCTGTGGGTGGGGATGCTTCCTTAGGTACTCTTACTGGGTGTTGTTTTTCCAGGCCAGCATGAGGCTGGAAATGTTTCCAAGGGCAAAAAAAAACCCCAACATAATTTTGTGGGAAGAAATGTGCAAAGGAGTCTGAGACCTCTGTAAACCTGGACTCTTTAAACCTAAGGCCTTCCATTACACAAACATCTGTGAAGTTACACCTGGAGTCTACCACCAGTGGCCACCTGCTGCCCACATTGCATCCATTCCATGGTATTTTGGAAAGCCATGGTTAGGATTTGTGCAAATTCCTGGAACTACAGCCACATTAATGACATGGAAATAAATACCAGTGCTTACTAACTGCAGTGTATCCATTCAGTCATACAGCAATTAATGCTCTAAAAATTCGAACAGACTTTTTGTAGAGATTTCTTAGTGTCCTTCATAGGTAACATGCTGTTTTTAGTAAGTCTTGGCTGCTTCAGAAAGCAAAGATTACTTTTGTAGCACCTTTGTTACTGCAAGGAGCCCTGATATGTAAAATTATATTGGGTTTCCATGGCAAGCTGTTGGGAAGGTGTTCAGTTTTATTTCTCATTACCCTATTCTAATTTGATGGTTAATGAATTAATTTTTCTGTAAGTTGGGTCTATTTTATTCAGGATGGTAATGGGTGAGTGATCTCTCCCTCTCCTCTCAAACCATGAGCTTTGAGTTATATTATCTCTCTCTGTCCAGCCAGAGAGGGGAGTGATTAAGTGCCTTTGGTGGGTACCTGGTGCCAGCTCAGGTCAGCACACCACAAAAATAAATGTATAATCTGCTTCCTCCTGTGCTAATGGGTGGAAGCCTGAGGAGTAATTAGTTTGTCAGAGAGCCAGTTTCTTACTAATGATTGATAAGTGGTTGTTTTTACAGAGCCCACACAGGCACTGGGTGCTGAGAACAGTAAAGCACAGTTTGTACGGAGGTCACTGGAGCCTGCTGGTCTGTCCTCACTTAAATGAGCCATACTTGTTGTGGCTGTTGTGGAAAATATGCAGAATACTCTGATAACATCTGATGTTCAGATCCTGCATGCAGGAGTTCAGATGAACCAGTCTGAAGTGCAAATCACAAACATTGATGTTTACATGAATCACTTTGACCAGACGTTTGATTAACTTTGTTGCATCACTTCAGAGTCAGTCTGACTTGTGTAGAAATCCACGGAATTCTGCTCAGACCTAAATGATGGAGCCAATCAAACACGTGCCAGATGTGATGCTGGCATGACAAACAGGGTGCTGCCTTTTATGCTGCTTTAGCATTTCTGTCAGAACAACATAAAGTTCAGATGACAGAGCCCTAAGGGAAAGTAGGTGTTCTGCTACGTACAGAAGAAAACAGATTTGCAAAAATCACAGTGATTAGCGTAGTTAAAAATGCTTATGGAGGCTAAAAGGACAGCAGTCATTCTGCTTATTGAAAACTTCTGCTGAAAGCAGTTTGGAAATTTTTGGTGCTTTGAAGTTTTCCTTTGGCTTACCTTTCCTTATAATATAAATGAAAATGCAACCTAATTGTGATTAATTAGTTAATTAGTTACTGCTGTATCTATCTGCTTTGCAGTAGTATTTCACACTATGGTTTGCTGCATGTTTATTACTATCCTATGAATTAAAGATTCATAAGGATCTCACACTGAGAACTTTTTTTCTCTCTTAAAGACTAATTGTATTAACTTTTGATCAATTCCTCTGCTCTACTTCTCCTCTTCTGTAATACTTCTAGATTTAATATACAGAATCATAGAGATCTTGTATATTCAGAGCAATAAATAATAATAAAAATAAAGCACATCGTTGTTGCCTAAAGAAACAGTGAGAAATCTAGCCTGATGTGCATGAAAATTGACATGCACAAGAAAAGCTACTGTAACTTTGTTTTGGCCGACCAGATAAAAGTGGGAGTGTGACAAATTCAAATAGTGATGTTTTCCCTAAAGAACTGTTATCTAAAAGCCAAACATTGTTTTCTAATGACGGCACTGTTCATTTTTACTGATCCAAGGCTTAGATGCATTGATGTAAATTCTTTCTAGGCTCTTAAAAACCGAAAGCAATCTAAAAGGAGAGCTGCTAAAATCTCACCTGGGAGGCAGTGCCTTGCTGTCCCTTGGTGGCTGGCAGATGCATTCTGCCCATCAAGCTGGAGCCTGTGGTGAGTGAGCTGAGCAGAGATGGCAGTGTCTCATGTCTCATGTCTGAGGCAGAGTGGGCAGTGGCACAGCTGTGTGGCCGCAGTGCCCTCGGCGTGGCACTGGACACTGTGGGTACATGTGACTGTCCTGCCCATCCGTGCTCGTAACCCCCTAAGCTGCAGCCACACGCTCCCACTGGAACTCTGGCAAAACCAGGGCCTGATCCTGCCCTAGGCACGGTGCTGTGGACCCTGCCCCTGGTTGTGAAAGGGTTTGGAGAGGGTTTTTTTTGGAAAGGACAGAGGGAAAGGACACGCTGCGGTTGGGGGACAGTTCAGCCTTTGGTGTCGTTACGTAACGGAGACAAACAGCGGCTGCATCAAACCCGGAGAGCTTCGGTGCAGGAGCAGAATGTGAGCACCACAGAGCTATTCTGTGCACTCTGAATCATGGACCCACAGCAGAATGAGCCAAGCTGACAGAAATACTGTGTTAGTGAGATGTGACTGAATTCAGAGCTGCTCATCACAGCTGTGTATGCCCGCTGTCGTATCTCCCCCTGTTCAGCAAAACCCTGCAACACTCACTTGGCCTCTGGAGACTTTAGACAGTAACCAACATTAACACCTGAAAAAGAGCCAATGCGAGATGTATAAAGTATTGTAAACCTCAGAATTCTTTTAAGCATTCAGAAGAAACATTTTAATTGGGAGGAAAAAAATCATGTAAGGAAAATGGTGCTGCTCTATCATTTGACTTTAATGAGGTGGTAGGTAAATGTAAATTCTTTGCATTTGAATAAAAAGCCTGTTACATCATGATTCCATCTATTTAGCTTGAATACAAATAGTCCTTAAATAATTTGCCTTTCTGAACTGTAATGAAGAAATAATTTATGTGTTTTTCTTCCTCCCCGAAGCAGTAAAGTTTAAGATATGATTTTACTTATCAACCATAAAGGAGTTGACCCATAAAATGAATGACGAATTTGTCATTCATGCTACCATGTGTATCTTCTTTGTTGTATGTAATATAAATGTGTTTTGTTATTTTATACCATTAGTTGCTTATTTTTAATTTTGCAGTTTCTTAAAAGCTAAAACTTCACAACAGGACTCTGAGATAGGCTCTGAGATTAACACCTGAGAACTTTCTGAGTGTTGGTATTTTTGATCTGAGTATTTGCTTAGTTCAGTTATTTTTTGTTCCCTGTGGCTAAGCTTCTGTTGTTTATATTAAAGTTAAAACCCCCAAGTCTCTATTTACAATGTCTATCACACAGCAGCTCTGCCTGTAGGTTCCATGTAAGTTATTTTCCATTAGATTTTCTACTGTTGGAGATCAGTCAAATTATTAAATAAACAAGCACTTCTTTAATCTCTGAAGTAATATTTCTTTGAGGAGACAGTGTGGGGCAGCCTAGGATTATGACTTTTCCTTTTTTTATGGTTTGTAATATTTTATACTTACCACTCATTTGGTTAAGCCGTTATGTATGGTTTGTATTTTGAAACACAGAGAAGAAAACCCAAACTGTGTTGTTGACTTATATTTGATAATACCAGTGACAGTTGGGCGTGGAATTTAAGGGGAAGTGTGCTTTCCTTTTGAAATTCAGACCTCATAAACTTCAGTGTATCAGCTTTTTGCAGGAAAAACATGCAGAGATTGGGAGATGGAATAGCACTCCTCTGGTCTCCAGGGAGAGCAGGAGGTAATAATGTGGCTCCTTCCAGTCTGCTGCTCTCTTGGTTTTATAGAGGCAACTGCTTGCTCTTATAGGCCCCACCAGTCCATCACTTCGCTTCAGGCTGCACTGCCCACAACCTAATACTTTTCCCATTCTCCTGGTTGGGTTTGTCCAGCAGACTTTCCACAAGGTTTGAGTGTAGAGATATGGGATCCCTGACATAATTATGCTGTGTAACTACAGCTTGTAGTAGCAAGTGGTAGTTGATCACCAGGAGTTACTTGAGGAACTTGTGGGGCAGAGGAGATTGTTGTGCTTTGACCATAAAGGTCCACATTTCAACAATATCCATACTTAATAGAACTCTTCCAGATAATTCTTGTGTTTAATGGCCTCTCCAGTAAAGTTTAAGATATGCTTCTACTTATCAGCCATAAAGAAGATTTAACCCTAAAATGAATGAAGCATCTGTGGGCAGATCTGTGGATGGAGTTTTGTGCTGAGATTTGGTCCTGGCCACACAGCTGCAAGGGGACTGAGGGAAATGCTGAGGTTACTTTAGTGACTTACTTTTTAACTCTGTCTCATTGCAAAGTCAGCAAGCACAAACCTCAGTGAAGGTGGAGCCTCTTCTGTGACCTGCCAGAAAAATTAGCCCAGACCTAAAACACCTTTAAGCACATGCCAGATATTTTTGCTGTGCAGATGGTAGAGGTTCAGCTGGACAGGTGTCTGGTATGAGCATGAGGCACACACAGAGAACATCATGCAGATTTTGTCCCCACTAAGCAGCAGGATCACAGAAGCCTCGGAGGTCTCCTCATAAGATTAATTTTCAGGTGCAGTGTACTGTTCAATGATTTTGGCTTGATTCATACACTGAATTAAGTATGGCAGTTCCCTGTCCATCTTACCTGAAATATGTCTCTCATGGCTAATGGTTCTATAAAGTTAATGCCTGAAGTTCATAATTACAGGTAACTTTGTTAATATGAAAGTGGGATGTGAACAGTGCAGGTTTTTGTTTGCAGAATAATCTGTAGTGGTTGAAATGTTTAAGTCATCATATGTTTAAGGTGCTTCTGTCCCTAACGTGCTGCTACATCTAACTGATAAGACAATTCTAGTAATAGTTTTTACTTACAGAAGCTAAATGGGACCAAAACAAAGTTCAGTTCAATTTTGTTCGACATTATAATGACTTTTAGAAGTTCACCTTTCAGGAGTGCTCTGTGCACTTAGGCAGAGTCAGTGATTCAGGTGGATTAAACAAATCACAAGGTTAAAGTGGAAGTAGTTATTCAGGACTGTGGCTGGCAGAGTATTATTTTTATGAGCTGAAGTGGTTTCATTGAAGCATCACTACAATATTAGTGAATTAGTGGGTGTGCTGCAGCCCTTCATACCCATGTGCAGAGTATTTGTAAAGAGTGGTTATTCATATAAAGGATTATCACAAATATTCCTCAATATACTTTTATCTTAAGCTGGTACCTTCAAAGGAATGCAAGCAGTTGGTGGTTCCCAATAGAGATGGCCTCCCCAGAGCAGTAAAGTTTAAGATACGCTTCTACTTATCAGCCATAAAGAAGATTAACTCTAAAATGAATAAGATGGGCAAAGATCTCCAGGTTCATTGCATAGAATGAAGCCAATCCCCACTAATATTTCCTTCTCATTTTCAGTATTACTGTTTTAAGTGTAAAGCAAGGTGTAGTATTAATGGGATTCATTCAAGACTGTTTATTTCTGTTTCATCTTAGTGTGAATATTCAGCAAGTTCTTATTTGGTCATAGCAAGCCTGAAAATGCTTTGGTAATTACATAAAAAATTAAACTGAATGTGCAAATCAGCTGAGGTAAGCAAGACTTATTTGCAAATTTTAGATTAGTTGCTTTAGCATTGCCTTTTATATGGGCACAGCTTTGAATCCCTTTCATTTTTCATCTGCTGCAGTATTTCAGGTTGCAGGAACTTTGATGGAAAACTTTAAAAAGGCGACCACAATTGTACCAGTGCTGCAACCCCATTAATCATAGATTCATTCCACAGAACCAGCATCTCTGGTTTGAGGAATTCACCCAGCTCTCCCTGAGGGCTGTTCCAGGTGAGCTCTGGTGAAACTGGCTGTGGAAGCTGGATGTGTGACAGGCTATTTTCTGATGAGGGCCACCAGAAAGTGAGTGGCACCTGCTTGGTGTCCAGGTGGGACAAGAGGAGCTCATTCTGAGGGGCACTGCAGTGCACTGAGCAGCTGAGGCAGCTCAGGGTTACTCTCCTTGTGCCAGCTCCATCATCACAGGAGTGGGAGCCTCCTCCATCCCAGCTCCATCATCACAGGAGTGGGAACCTCCTCCATCCCAGCTCCATCCTCCATCCCAGCTCCATCATTACAGGAGTGGGAACCTCCTCCATCCCAGCTCCATCATTACAGGAGTGGGAGCCTCCTCCATCCCAGCTCCATCATCACAGGAGTGGGAACCTCCTGCATCCCAGCTCCATCATTACAGGAGTGGGAGCCTCCTCCATGCCATCTCCTTCCTCTGCTGACGTGATCTGGGATCCTCATGTGGTTCTCAGTGAAAATCCCTCAGACCTGCTAACCCTGCTAATTCATAGAAGCTTTCCCAAAGCATTCCAAGCTTGTGGTTCATGTCAGTAGCATGCCTTTTGTTTTATTTCGAAAAGACCATGATTCTGTTTCAAAAACATGGTTCTGTGCAAAAAACCTGATAGTTGCGTATCAACAGGAGTGGTAATAATGGGCAAGGCAGAAGAATTTGTCTTTTCTAGTCAGCAGGTTTTTTAACTTGAGTTCCTTTATATTTGACCCTGATTGGTGTGGCCAAACTGCTGAAATTCCGTTAGGTCATTGCTTGTGAGGATGTATTGGAGATATTTTTTGGTGTTGTCTGTGTGCATCTTTTGTCTCTGCATACTTTGGCTAATTTTGTTAGCTACTGTTTGAAAATGTCATTAGACATCAGATCAGTTTATTTAGCTATTGTGGGCTAATCCAAACATACAGGATATAATACACAGCTCCTGACCTTTTCCTGTTATCAGGCTTTCAGCAGCTCTTTCCTTTGCAGACCTCAGGTGGTGGGGAGGGAGGAAGGGCTTTAACCCTCTGGGTGTATTTTGTGAAGCTTACAGGACAGTCTGAAGGCACTACAGCTCACTTTGCAGCACAGGAGAAAGCACAAGCAAAGGAAAAAGTCCAGGGTATTAATGTCTTCCTTAATAAATGCTTGGCTGCAGTCTCCCCACCCTTCAACCCTTTAAAAAAGTTGTAAGGCACCAAGTTTGCAAGCTCCAGACTATGGTGGTGAGTGGGATTTCACAGCCAGCTGACCATGAAGTGCTACCAGCTTCTAAAATCTGCTTGACTGCACTTCTTGAAGCCTCCCAGATTTTGGAGAAAATTGTTGCACAAAAATCTTTGAAGTTCCATGACTGTAGATTTCTTCTAAAAGTTATGGAGAATGGAACTGGAGTTAAAACATCATTTCCTCTAGCTGTCCATTTTACTATTGCCACTTTTGATCTATGCTGATGTGAAAAAATAATTTATGAATAAATCTCTACCCCAAGAGATATTTTGACAGCATTAATCTACTGTAATTATTGTTCATAGCAAATTTTAAAGGGAAGAAAAAAACAGAGGAAGAATACAATGAAAATATTGACCTTAATGAATGAAAATTGCACTGTTTGTACTATGAGAAAATGAGATAATCATGGCTATAAAATCCCATGCTCAAAGAATGAAAATAAACAACATACACAGTGTGTGGAAATGGGAGTGAGCCATTACAGTAAGACAGATTTACTAAGATCTCTTCTCCATAGTAACTCTTAATAATGTCGTTTTTTTTTTTTTTAATTTAAAGACTGAAATAATTCTGGAGAATGTTCTTGGAGTTCAACAGCAGTACAAGAGATTGGTTTACAAACATTTCACACCAGAAAAATACTTGGAAACCAGTAATGTGATGTTTGGCCACTACAATTATAAGCAGCAATAGATGCAATTTTTGTTGCATAAGAACCATTTGGCAGGCTAGTGGTTCATTTATCCTGTTATCAAAGATTTCCTAGCCAGGAAATCTACTTTGCAAAAATTCCGTATTTTAGGCTGAGTCTTCTTTTGATGGGAAAAATGTGATTAAAAAATAGCATGTCAAAACAAAGGGTTAAATAATCAGTAAAATACAGCACAGTAACACTGCGAAGTTTGACTCTGTTTCTGGATTTTAGAATGAATTTTCCTTTAAGCAGTAGCTAAATGGTTTCCTTAGATTGTTCGTGTGTTGCACGAACCAGATCAGATCAGATCAGTCTTAAAGTTCATAATTTTCCCCAGAGTGTCTGAAATCCTACTACAAAGAGTCTTTTCGTCTTAAGAGTCTGACACCAAGTAGAAATAAAAGGCTGAAATAATAACACCACTGACTTGGTTTAATTAATTGTATGTTTCTGTACTTAAGCTTGAAGGGTGGAAAGTATTGCTTTAAAGGCTACCTACAAAACTGGTGAATGAGCAGCCACTCAGGGTGCCACTTCAAAGAGAAACACCCAAAAGAGCAACAGAGGGGAAGCTGCTTTTGAATTCTCTCAGTTCCTCCTGGCAGCCTAGGGCTTGCAAAGGAAAACAACCCAGAAATGGTTATTTTCTTTTGTGTTAGTTACATAACCAGCTCCCAGCAAATAAAGCTGGAGGTGGAGCAGCCATACAAAGACCCACTTTGTAACCTGTGCCTGCCATAGCTGCACAAAGAATCTCACCTGAATTTAGGCATTTTTCCTTCCTGGCTAAGGGAGATTCCTTACAATGTCTGCAGCCAAGTTGATAGAATTCACTAGATAGATAGATAGATAGATAGATAGATAGATAGATAGAATTCGTGTGTACTTCTTGGTTGCACTGGTTACACCAAGAAAAAGATTTCTTGGTTGCACTGGTGGATATTTTGTAATTTGAGCCTTTGTGGTTACTCCAGATTTGTACCATATTGCTGAAGCAGTCAAATCTTGGTTTCTACCATTTTTTAATTTTCAGATTTCTCTGTATGCAATATTGTAGTAAGTAAAGAAGCAGGGGAAGGTAACTGCAAAAGAGAAAGCTGGTTTATACAAGAGTGCTGTCTTCCCTTTGGGATCAGTTGAATCTCCAAAAATTGTGCTTTCATTTTAAGCATCCTGTGCCACCTTTAAACTTTGCAGCCATGCTGTGGCTTCCATAAAGCAGCATTTGGGCTGTAGGCTGGTACTTTACTGCTGCAGATGACAGCCCTGGCTGGTCAGCAGCCTTTGTTCTGCTCTTTGTTCTGCTCTTTGTCTCATGCTTGTCCTGCATCCCCTGACTGTCAGCTGGTGGATCCCTGGCTCTGCCTCCCTCACTTTTCCCTTCCCACAGCTCTGCAGTGCCCTGCTCTCGGGTTTGGGACTTCAGCTTGTGATTTACTAGTTATAAAATCCCAGGATTACAGGTGTGCTCCTTTACTGTCCTCAGGTGTCAGCTGTAACACTGCTGCCAAGATGTCGTGGTGCCCTCATTTTTAAAGGGTGATTAGGAGACCAGTCTGAGGGTACCTATAACTGATGAAAGGATTGAGAGAATTTATACATTTGGCAGTTCTAACCATTTTTTACACTTACTTTACGGACCTGGAAAGGAGGGACTTGCAATAAATATGAAATTCTAAAATGTCACCTGTGCCCAACTTCTACAAGCTTTATTATCATTACCTCTATAAGAATTAAAAGTCAGTTCATGTACTCCAGAGCAGCAAATATTGTCAGACAATGTGTAATGGAAATTTCTGAGAGCCAATATTTAACATCTTGAAATGAGAAGCATCCAGGATAACTTCTGAAATCGCTTGAATTCACTATATATTACTACAAAATATGAAGGTAAATATTAAGGCATTTTCATCAGATGGCTTTAAATTAATCTTTGGATTTCCTTTAAAAGGAGAAATGAAGAATATCTGAGTAATGGAGAAACAGGGTGCCCCTCATATTGCTCTCACTCTGAAGAATGACGTAGAGAAAAATTACTTGGAAGTAGTTCCATTTCCATGTTTAAATTCTTGTTATTTGAGTCCAGAATGCTCTTAAATTATCTGGTTTAGGCCTTGATACTGCAAATTAACTATGAGTAGTTGGATGCATAAACAGAGGCACAGCAAAACCCCACTGAAATTAATACATCTTGTGTGGCCTGGGGCTCTGTCTCATGGGGCTGTTTGCTGGGGGGTTGTTTATTTTTTAAGTGTTCTAAAATGTTTCCCAAGGAAGTATGTGACGTTCCATAAATGACAGATCAGTAGTAGCAAACTTCAAAACCTCTTACAAAGTAGATTTTCTTGGCTTTGTTTAGGAAAGTCTCTTTGATTCTGCTTGCATTTCATGTGCTGCTGGGTAACTGTGGAACATACATCTTCTTAAACCAAATTCAGAAAGTACCATGAACTGACACCTGCTTAAGTCTTTAATTAAAAATGGTTTAATCTCTAACAATCTCTATGTACATAAGCAGAAAGTATCTGTGTTTCATATGTACTTTGAACTGCCATTCATTTGGAAATCAAAGATTTGTAAATGAAACACAGTATGCCAGACATGATGATGTTTGACTGGAATCTCTTCTTGTTGGCATTGCCTGATTTTCCTGGTGCTGTCAGCCCCCGGGAATGCATTCTTATTAAAAATTATGGAGAGAGGGAAAAATACAGAAGGAAGACTATCTTAAAAAAGTGTGTGTATCAACTATATTAAAAATATATTTAGAGCAGGCAAACACATACAGTGGGACCTGTAGTGGAGAATTTCCAGTGGGATTAGACTTTTTAAACTGAGTATCTTGAAGGTGACTAAGTTGGAGGAGCCATTTCTACACCAACTCTAGGTATTTGTGTAACAGATTTTTTTTTCTTTTAACAATAGCCTCTAAAAGAGTGATTGCCCATGGAGCTGCATACATGTAATGGCTTTATGACTGGCCTTCAGTGAAGAATTCAAACTTAAAAGCTTGTCTTGCTGTAGCTGATATCTTATTCAATACATCCTTTCTGGTTTTATACACAGTCTCTAAGATTAGTGTGGTTGAGTATATTGAAAGTAATAAAAAACAGACACAGAAAAATTGTTGCATGTTTAAAGAAAAAAAATCATAAAATGAAAGAGGAAGTGCATCATTTATTATAACACCATGTAAGCTAATGAAAAACATACTGCAGGCTGGAAATTTGTTAAGAGCTGAATTCAAAAAGTTTCCACTCCCAAAAAATGCCTTGGGGCCCCCAGCTGTAAGCCTGTGGCTAAAGAGGCCCTATGGTAAACTGACATAAAAAATAAGTACTCCATAAACAGTCAGCTCCCGTTTCACAATAGTTGGAAAGATATTTTTAAAAAGTATTACTATTGATGCTGACTGTACTTTATCAAAGTAAAGGGAGGCAGTGCATTTATGACTAGAATGTTAAATTGGGAGTTGGACATTGGGCACCAAAACGTTTATTGTACACAGGAGAACATGAAAAAGATGAGGTGACCTGCTGAGAGTAACACAACAGCAGCTGGTACTGGCAGAGCTGGAATTAACATTAAATAATTCCTGGCTTCTCATCCTTTGCTCATTACACTGTGCTGTACAAGTCCCCTGTTCCTCTCCACACTGAGCAGGTGCCACCCCTTGTACCCAAGCAAGTTCTTTTGTTGTGTGCAAATACCCCCTTGGAGTACTGGTGGAGTTTGCACCATCAGTGCTCACATGAATGGAATGATGAAGTTTTGGAAGATGAAGTTTTGTGTCTGTCCTTTAAATCTAAACAGATTAAGTTTAGATTAGAAGTCTTTCCTAAAGGTGCAACTTCCCTGATGAGCCAACAAGAGCTTGGCTTTGGCTTTGCCTTTCCCCTTTCCCTGACCAGCCCTTGTTAATGACACTCATTTCAATGGGCCCTTGGCTTCCAAGGCAAGGAGAAGTGTCAGGAAGCTCTCCCAGGAAGGCATTGCAGCCTCCATTCCTTCTTCACATGGCTTGGGAAGCAGTTTGCAGAAGTAATGCCAGTTATACCTTCTGATGTGCCTCCAGTCTGTTTCTCCAGAGGTTTCCCTGCCTGGCAAAGAGCCCTGGAGTGCCTCAAGGATGATGGGACATTTCCAGAGAGTCCAGATTTCACAAATTTACAAAGATGTAGTAAATTGAATATAACTTCATGGGACTGCTCAGGTGGCTGGTTTGTGATTTTTGAGGACAGTCTGAGAGTTAGTATCATTTATCTCAGCTACGTCTTCAGTCAGGACTTGGAAATCCAGTACCTTTTTACAGAAGTAAGTATCAGGTCTAGAAGTCCCAATTTTGGTAAATATTTTCAGTTTTACATTGATGAAATAAGCATGCACAATAATAATCACACTGTATTGCTACAGCTCTACTTACATGAGATGCGGCCCAGGAGAATGTCAGTCTGAGATGGAGCCACTAGGAGGAGAAAAGGAAAAATAAAAGGTGAAATAGTTACTTCTAGGCGACTGAAAGAAATTAAAACAAAATTTAATCAAATCTGGTAAATATAGATCACTTTCATTTTTTTGTCCTGCATCTCCCTATACCATCTCTGTGTAGCATTTACAATACCCAGTGTTTTGATCCAGTGATAAGAAAATCTGTAACATAATTGTTCATGGTGTTTGATGTTGTAATGCCTCACAATGGGGTTGATTGTTTTATTTACACTTGTGAGATGAATTGAAGATCTTGAATAAAAGCTGTAGATTGATCTAAAAATAGGACCATAACTTCCTTCTCCTCATTAAAAATGTCATTCTTGGTGGGTTAAAACTGACATATAACAGTGCTGGTATGAAATATTTGTCCTGTAATATGAAACCATGATAAATGTCACTGTGGTTTGTTACTGTAAAAAGTGGTGGGTTTGGCACACAGTGTCACGTTAATTCACTTTACTGAGGATGTGTTTGCTCCTTTGCATGCTATGGGGAAAAATATGGAGAATTTTATTTTATTGCATTATAAGAAGTGTAATATATCTGTCCACTCAGAATTTGTAACCACTATTTCGGTATGCAGCTGCAACTTATCTAGAGGAGAAAAAAAAAAGTAAAGCACTAATTTCCATATGTATTGCAGTAGGAAAAAAATATAAACAGGCATACGTAAGGATTGAAAGAGGTTTGAGCTGAGATTAATGATTGAACAGTAATATTTGTAGAGAAAGGCAAACTTTAATCAGAGTAGACGAGTTTTCCTCTAAAAAGAAAGATTAACTTGTTCAAGGGTACTTAATTATGACTGAATTTTGAGGTAAGTAGGATACTTTATCTGGGAAAAAATGTTCTAAGATAGCTGCCTGTGCCACTTCATTCTTTTTTGTATTAAAGTTTTATTGAGAGATGCAGCTCTGGTCTGTAAAAGATCTGATCTCATTCTGATGCACTTTTTGTCTACTATTAGCACCAGCTATGGTTGTTACCACATTTTCCAGTCAGGGCTCCCCAGCTCCCCTGCTCTCCTTGGCCTCTCTCTGCCCTCTGTTTGACATCTTGTGGTTGGCATTTAAGGGCCCAAGAAAAACAAACAGTGCAACCAGTATTTTGCTTGCAATTTTAGCTTCATAGTTTGACGGAGAATAGTAAATAGAAGGATAAACTGTTACTATTTTTATCTGGTCTTGATCTTAAGAGAAAGGGATTTCCATGGCTAACGTGTCTTTGTGATGTGCCACACAGGTGGAAATGCCCAACGCCAACTCTGGTGGCTGTAAAACCCTGCACTAGTGGCTGGCTCATCACAGTCTCTGACTGGCCTCATTTCTCAAGAGTAAAAATAAATCTACCACAAATCCATGCAAAAAAGGAGCAGCTGTTCTGTTCATGCTTCCATACAAATTTAAGTTTCGTTCAGGGACGCAGTGGGACAGCTGCCCCGTGCTTTAGAGCAGAAACTGATTGTGGAGAGCTTCCCCTGGCACCTTCCAGTGCTGAAGTCCCACCTGGGTACAGCTGTGTCACATCTGGAGCTCTGGGAGCTCCAGCTGTGTAAGGCCAGGCTGCAGGAGGTGGCTTCCCCTGAGTAATGCAGTCCTTCAGTGCTTTAGTTGTGTCCTGTGGCCTCACCTCCATGTGGGTATCACTAGATTTAGACATGTGAATTGTAGGATTCAGCTGGCAAAGTTGCACAAGTTTCTTTATATGCATAGCAAGGTGCATTACTGAGATCTGCATTCCAAGGACCACTGCTGTGTGCTCATGGAGCTCTTAGGGCTGGGCTGGAGAAGGGTTCTGTGGTCACTCAGCAGCCTCCAAAGAGCAGCTTTGCTCCTTTGACCTGCTGCAGCTTCCCAAGGATAAGGTGTGACTCAGTGCTTTCCTCCTTACTTACTCAGTAGCCCTTCTGCATTGATTTTCTTGCTTTCTGATCCCTGCTGTTGAAATACAATTTCTTTTATGTAGTAAATAATGTTTCAGGATTGATTAAATCACAACATGAATCATAATGGAAATGCTGAGCTATACACACGGCTCTTCACATCTGTAAGTGTGTGGAGATGAATAACAAGTTCTGTAGTGACAGCCTTAAAGTGGGTTTGCAGTTTTTCTGGGAGCTGAACTCACTAGTTTTTGTTTTAATGTAGGCAACTTGAATGGAATAAAATGCTGGTTAATCAGTTTGAAATGAAATTGTGGCATGGGCAGAATGAGCATAGTTATTTCTAGATAGCTTAAAGAATGGAGTATGATTTCAAAGGTCATGTGTAATTATACTTTTATTCATGAGGCCTGTGTTTTATATTCTAACAAATACAATTCATGTGTTGTATTAACCATACAGAATTCTGAATAAGAACATAAAATTTTGCAGTGCTCTAATTAAGAAAAATGAAAGCGATAAGGAGTAGCAGCTATGTAGCTAATGAAGGAGTTAATTTCAACGTGTGTTTTAGGCCATTAAGTACTCCAAAGCAAGAAGTGCTGCTTTGCCAGCACAAACCAAAGGAAGGCAGTTAGGTACCACTCCCTTCCCCAGCCAGCATCGCTGGGAATACTGCAGAGCTCCGGCTGCAGTTCCGGCAGTAGCCTGCACAAGAAATGTGCAAGAAGATACAAATCACTGGTGCAGATTATCGTTTAGCAAGGAAAATCTTTTGCATTCTGCATGTGGACGTGAATTTTTCTCTGTGCAAATGTTTTTATCCTTTCAGGTTGGACTAAGTTTTACAAAGTTATAGAACCAGGAGCTCAGGTGTTTTTTCTGTGTGTCAGGACTCTCCAGAGGCTGGGATCTGCAGCCCACCTCACCTCCATGTGTTCACACTGTTTTTGTTTTTTTTGTTTTTTTTTTTTTTTTTAAGAAATCTGAAGCATTTTCCTTGTGTGGTTTCGCAACCTCATTTTTTTTCCCCAACAGCAGGAGTCCTATCACTAGATCAAATTTGGAATTCACTGCTTCCAACAACTGTCTAATGGATCCACATGTTTACACAGCATGACACTGGCATCCAGATAGTGCCATGAAAGTCATCGACCAGTGCTACTGTTTCATGCTTCCTCCCTGCTTAAAAAAAAAAAAAAGGAGGGGAAATAAAAGGAATTAAAAGGGGAAAAGCTACAAGGCACTTTTTTTCCTGGTACTCAGGAGTCCAGTGAATGGTCCCTCTGCTTCAGCCACCAGTACTCTCTCACAAAATTTTTGGAAAAAACTTTTCTTGTCTGCTCTAACTGAAAATGCCAACTCTCAGGTATTTTATCAGTACTTATTGTATCAATAAATAGATCTTAAAATCACAGAATCCCTGAACTGCCTGGGTTTCAAGAGACCTTAAAGATCATCTACTTCAGCCCCACTGCTGTGGACCAGGTTGCTCAGAGCTCCATCACACCTGGCCTCACTTCCAGGGATGAATGCTACAAAACAGGAGACTGGAAAATAACATTTCCAGTCCAAATCCTTCCTTCCTTCCTGAGACTCCCTGCTGAAAACTTCTGTGTGTGTAGCTGTGTGCCCCTGACTGGCAGCACCCCACCACTGCCTCGATGAAGCTCCAGCTGCTTCTCCTGCCACTGATGTGTCCCTGTGGTGATGTGAGCATTTGCATGGCCTTATGGTGAATCAGATCACCCAGAGGATGAAAAACAGAAAAAAAAACTCTGAAAACCAGAGTACCGAGGGGCAGGCTCAGGCACTTGGCATTTGTGTAGCATGGGAGTATTTGTAATTTACTCGTCCGTGTATTTTGCCAAGTGTTTGATTGCTGTTCCCTGTTATTGGATGTAAATAAATCAGTAGCAATTACTTGGCAACAACCTTCCACAGTCATTTGCTCTGAAGAAACTTAGTCCCTGGTAGCATTAAGTGAAGGAAGGGCGTTTGGCTGGGACACCAGAACCTTTCTTTTTTTTAAAGTTCTCATGGGATCTTTCACTTCCACACAAGCAACTGCCTGAACTGGCCAAGTGGTCTTGATTTAATGTTGCTTTATGAACACGACTTGTCGCAGCTGCAGGATGTCATAACCTCTCTTTCCTTAGCTTAGATTTGAAATCTGGAACCATATGATTCAGATGAACCACAACTGCCCTTGCTTAATTTAACTTGATGTATTTGTTTTGAAAATACTGTTGTTCGCTCCAAGTTTTAGCTGCTAAATAAATTAAGCTGATCTGCACTGGTAAATTGGGAATACTGACCAGCTTCATTAAAAAACTTCCTAAAAGCTGCAAAGAAAGCTCCAGTAATCTCTAGCTTATCAGTGCCAATGAAAATATTTCATTAGTGTAAACTTTAAAAATCTAATTTTTTTTAAAGACCAAGATTAGAGATTGTCCCTGAGATGAGTGTAGCTCTGATGCAAAAACACCCCAAATTCTTACCAAAATAATTTTATGTTGTACATATTTCAGGGAAGTACAGTGAGCTCACCAAAAACTGTTGCTGCAGACAGGATTCAGACTACGAGATGATGAGCAGAACTGGGTTGGCTTTGCATTCAGAATTTGATTTTACAGGGCTCCTGTTCTTGTGCAGCTTAGAAACAAGCTTTTCCATTTGAAGTAAAGCCAACTGGATTTGTAAAGATACTTATCTTATTCTCTGGCCCCATTCAAATCACCAGAAAATATTAAAGCTGACAAGCCTAACTTGATATGCTTCTCAATTAATATTTTTATGTTAGATTATAGCACACACAGATTTGCACAAATGCCAGATTTGAAGTCACTCAGCTGATTTCCAAGTGGCAGATGCTGCCTTCACTACTGTATGTCTGCTCTCCACAATAGTAAATATTAATATATGAGTTTAGTGTCTCTCTTCTGATAGAGAAATCTTAATTTAGTCCATTTTAATATGAGACTAAACTTTTCAGTTCTAGGTTCACACGTACAGTGTGTGCCAGCTCCCCATCAATCCTTGTTATTTCTGGCATTTTGTCTTCTGTTGAAATTTATGTGCTTATCGGTTGAGCAGGATTTTTTGTTGTTTTGTATATTATTTTTTTAAGAGTAACTCATCTAGAGTAAGTGGGCAGAACAAAAGCTGTGCCACGTCCTTTCTAAAGATATTTGATCATGTGCTTTATATGTGTAAAATAAAAAAAAAAAAATTGTCTTTGCCATGACTGTAGTCTGTTAAATACAAAAAAACCCCAAACCTTCCCTAGCATTTGCAAAACCACCCTTTCATTGAAGAGATTGAGACACAGCAGAAGTGAAAAATCACTCAGAATTGTCTGCCTGTGCACCCAGTCACTGAAAGTCAGTCTCAGTTGCTAGTAAGTCCTGTGAGATTTTTCTTATTGCTTGTTATATCAATGAAGATTCATTTACAGGCTCTAATTTGTAGAATTATTTTTTTTATGATTAAGTTTATAAAGGTCATAATCCAATTACATTCTTAACATCCACTTTCTACAACTGCTTGTTTGTAGTGGTATTTTGTACAGTTTCTTATTTAATTATTCATAGATGCTCATAGAGCATTTTTCAAACACGCAGTTTGAGAGCTGGGATGCTTTCCCAAATGTAGTTTAGAGCTGTTGGCCAGTCAGTGAAGTGCCTGTGCAGTCTGAAATAGAAGTAGCCCCAGCAGCACCTGCTGGAACAGCATCTGCAGGATGCTAAGTTTGGCAAATCAACATTTGTGTGTCAATAACTGCAGGTGGATCAGTGTGAGGGCACCCAGAGTTGCTTCTAATTGTTCGGGTGTGTCTTACAGAGTGGAAAAGTGGGGAGGGAATTGTGTTCAAATACTGAAAATTACAATTAACATGCAATTTTGGATTCTGGGCAATTCTACTTCCAAACTGTGTGGACTGACGGAGGCTTCTTTTCCTCCTCCTATTTCCTCTCCCTCCCAGAGTACAGCAACAATCTGGTTCTGAGTTTAGTGTAAGGCAGCGGAGCCATTCTGAATTTAAAAGCTGATGTTGGTGTCTGGAGGTAGTGCTATGGCCTGGGGACTTGGATGAATTCCTTAGCAGTGGTTCCATGACCAGCTGGAACAGTTTCTTGCACTTCACCATCCCTTCTTTTTTCGACATGGTCACTGATTATTATTTATTCACCCTAAGATCTAACCCATCCCATATTAGACTGTGCAATGTCCCAGCCTTGTGGGCTGACCTGACTTTATTTACATTCACACACACAGAGAGCTGACATTTCACACGTATCTCTGTCAGAGCTGCAGAGCTGATGGCTGAAGAGCACTTTCTGTACCCTGCTGACAGCTCGATGGCACCATGTGTGACCGTGTTTGTCCCCTGGCTCGCTCGGCCACCTGAACGTGGGCGCTTTCCTGCGGACGTGACACCTCCAGCCCCTGGGATGCCAGCACTGCCTCCAGTGCTGCTACCTGCCTGATGGCACGTGGTTCTGTCCCAGCTAACCTGCTGCAGGGACACAGAGCTGCCTTCCAGCCTGTCATTAACACAGGTTACTGATTTGAAGTTTGCACCTTCTTTTTGGAAAAAACGTTTCTCGTCTGCTCTAACTGAAAATGCCAACTCTCAGGTATTTTATCAGTACTTATTGTATCAATAAATAGATCTTAAAATCACAGAATCCCTGAACTGCCTGCGTTTTAAGAGACCTTAAAGATCATCTACTTCAGCCCCACTGCTGTGGACCAGGTTGCTCAGAGCTCCATCACCTGGCCTCACTTCCAGGGATGAATGCTACAAAACAGGAGTCTGGAAAATAACATTTCCAGACCCAATCCTTTCTTCCTTCCTGAGACTCCCTGCTGAACACTTCTGTGTGTGTAGCTGTGTGCCCCTGACTGGCAGCACCCCACCACTGCCTCGATGAAGCTCCAGCTGCTTCTCCTGCCACTGATAGAAGGTTTGCACCTCCTATCAGAAGTGAAGGATTGCAGAAGGGCGTGAGGATGGTGAGTGCTGTAGTGCTTGAGCAGGGAGAAGCTAGAGGTGGACTGAAGGTGTTGTTGAGACAGAAAAGAATGGGATTTTGCAACAAGGAAGAAATGGTGTGGTTAATGTGCCACATTACAGTTCTCAGTGGCCTACCAATTTGTTTTGACCTACTCTCAACCTATGTCCAGGCATGAAGATGATGCGTACCCTCACCCTTGTGATCTTCAGGGTTTGTTGCTGCTCTCTGAAGAGTGAGCTTGATGTTTTAATATTTTGTTTGGAAACTCAAGCATTTAGATTTGTAATTCTGCCCTTCTAGCCATTTCCCTGATTTACCTTGCAGAGTAAACATTCTTCTGTCCCATTTCCCAGACTTCCTTTTCCTTGTCTTTGCTGTTGGCTTAATTTTGAGATATGATACTTAACTCATAGGTGCCTCCTTGGGAAAAAAAAAAAAAAAAAAACAAAACACCCAGCAGCTAAGGGTTTGACTGAGCTAACTATTTTCTCTGTTTAGAAGCAGCAGTTTGCTTTCCAGTATTCTGGAAGTCCTCAAACACAGATCCTGCCAAAGGCACCAACTTAAAAAGCAGCAGTGCTTAGGAGAACATGCTCAGGTTTTCTGGCAGCTCTTACAAGCCACTTAGAATAAACAGGCACATTGCTTGCAGTGAGTGCCCCATAGTATGGAAAGCACTGCTGAAGGCAAATTTGTGAAGAATTTCTTCTTGTGGTTATAGTTCTCCATTTTCATTTCTTCTACAGTGGGTCCAGTTTCCTCAGGGTTTGATATCTAAGATCTTAATATCAAATCTGGAATTAATACAGCTGTATTTAGAGACTAAAACTTTTGAGGGGTTCATAGCAGTAATTCACAATGTGGCACAGTGGGGAACTCAGCGTGTTTTAAACATTCTCCCCCTGTGCATGTATAGATTTTTATAGTTGAATTGAGAATTTATAACATGCTGGGTCTCATATTCCAGGTCTGTTTGTTTCTAAATCTATACACACAACTTGGACTAAGTCATAAATTTCTGCAGATGAAATGAAGGCTGATTAGAATTTTAATATTAAGGAAGGAAATGGCCTTGGGTAGTGCACTACAGAGCAGAACAGGCCTTCTGTTAATACACAAGAGTATTACTGTTTTCTTGAACTTTGCCTTCCAATCCAATTACGACTTGTGCCTAGAAATCATAACTCTGGTGCCTCCCAGTTGATAATATTGAATGTTATCCTTGTCCAAGCTTATATAATTTCCAGCAGTAAAAACAATCTTGATTATAAAACTGCTAGATAATATACTCCTAAAATTGAGTTATGGGCAATAGTACATGGTCTTTGTTGATAAACAAAGCAGTCATGATGGTATGTTAAATTGACCCAGTTCTGTCTTGATTTAAATTAAATGAAATCAAGAGTTTTTTCCTTGGGACATGCAATTCCTGTGATGACATATTGTGTAACTCACACTTTGTGATCAGAATGAAGACAAAGCTTTCAGTGTAAATGATTTTTTTTTTCTGAATCAAGCAAAATAACGGGAATCTCTGTATTGGCTTTCATTTTAAGCACTTCTGTGATAGCATCATGCTTAGAGTATGAAATGAACTCATCCAAGGAGTAATTCCAGCCAGCTCCCTTATCAGCGTAAGCCATCGTAGCTCAGAACGTGTCCTCTCGTGTCCTCCTCCCCTGCCCTCCCTGGTAACTGCATTGGACCAGATGCTGCATAATTCCCTGGATCTGGATTTATCATCCCTTGGCTGCACACATCTTTCCTGCACATTTACAGCAGAAAATATTATTACTGAAGTGTGGAATCACATTCTGCTATTATTTCACGAAAATTGATTCTGATTCCTCGCTATTTCAGAGGATGTAATTAGCAGAGTACAACGAATCATTTTCTCACACAGGGAATGACAATTGTATCCTTGTTTAGATGCTGCCTGTGTATTTATAGAATATAAATATATGTAGCCAAATGTGGTGGCTAAACTTGGCTGCTTCTCCTGCTGGTTTCTGTGGTTTTGCTTCATTGTCCAGAAAAAGTGACAACATTCTCAACTCTCTTGCATCCATCACCAGGTTCGGTGAGATGTCCAGTCTTGGCAGGAAAAGATCAATGCCTGTTTGTTTATTTGGGCCTTTAAATTGTATAGCAGACTTTTATCGTTTATTATCCATCTCTAAGAAGTTTTGTTTATCATTCTCACACCATTAAAACGTCACATTAGTGGCACAGTCTGAAACATATTTATCCCACTCTAAAATCTCAAGGGGTTGTGCACAGGCTGTTATGCAAGTAAGTTTATTTTAGATTTCTTCCCTTTTTTTCTTTAATCACTTGTGTAATGTGTTTGAAATCTATCTCTCATGTTGATTTCTTTTTGTGTTCCATTGGGGAGCATTTGATTTTGCAGCTAAAAGGATTGAATACTAAATGTTCCTTTTGCATGGGTACATAGGAGGGTATTCTTTCAGTCAGAGAAAGGCATTCCTAGGATTTAAGGCCTGATAAAGCAAAAAAATTATAGCAAATCTAAAAATATAAATGTATTTTTATAATTTGGAGGTTTTATATTGTAAATCACGGCAGAACAAACTATATGAGAGATACCATTCTAAATGAAGAAATTAAAATTATGACATTGTGTCATCTACATTGTAAGAACAGTATGGATGAACTCTGACTTCTTTAGTAATTTTTTCCCCCTATATTAGCCCACAAGTCTTTCAGAAACCAGAAATACATAAGTTTGTGATGACTTGGTATAATGAATCTGATGTTGAGAAAGAGAGCTGTATTCAAAGATTTTGTTTCCCCCTTGTTTCTTAAAGTAGAAAAATGCTAATGTTTCCTTTCTTTTCTGGACTTCCAGACTGGAATTGAATTTGATAATAGTGTTCCCAGGGTAATGTACCCTTCACAGATCTTCTTTGTAGAGCTTATGAATTCTTTAGTTCGATTTCTTGCAGTTTTTGGGCACAGCACAGTAAGTTTAATGTTGGTATCTGCATCAGACTTGGCATTTCAGTAACATTCCAGTTTAAAGGTTCTCTTGTGATTCAGTGCTGAAGGTGCAGTGAGTTGGCAGCTCTGGAGAGACTTGTTTCTTTCTTTGCCATATGTTATCTTTGATCAGGAAACCATCTGAACTGAGATGCCTTCAGATATAATAGAAGCAAATATAGAAGTCCAGACCTTACCAGACAGTTTTGCTGCAAAGGAGGATCCAGCTGTGGTTTTGCCTACAAACACTTTTTATTTGTTGAGTTACAGTTTTTAATTACTCACAACTGTGAAGGATTTCATGTCAGCCATGTGAGCTCTGCGAGCATTCAAAACTGATTTATCATTACGAGTTTTCCATGTATTTTTAGTCTTTCCCCCTCCTCAATTCACTTCCCTCAAAAGCTGAGGAGAAGGGAATGTGACTGAAGATTGCTTTCTTCAGTAGACCAAAATGCAAAGCCTAAGCCAGTGATCCAGCTGGCATCTTATACTAGAAGCTCCTCAAATGATCCAGGCATCATACAAAATTCTGGCATCAAACCAGGCAGTTGGTGACACCCAGTGCTCCAAAACCCACCAGTACTTCTTGGAGTGACAGCCACGGGCAAGCAAAGTGCTGCTCTGTGTGCCAGGAGCAGTGTTCCTGTCACTAACCCTGGAGATCCTCCCACCCAAGGTGGTACCTGCCCTGCTCAGTGTGGTCCTTAAATAACCAACCAACTGCAGAAGCAGGTGGGCACACCTGTGTAACCCAGTGTCCTCAGGAGCACTGAATGAATCCTGCAGCTTGGTCAGATGTGTCTCCACCTAAGAGCTTCCAGGAGAACTGGTGGGAGTGCAGCTAACACCTTCACCCATCATTCTTCCTGAAGGATGATGCTATATCCAATGCTTGTTCAGGCAGAGACATCTTAATCCCATTGTAATAGGTTCTAATTACTCACTTCTGCAAGATCCCTGCCTGGGAGTCACTGCAAGCCAGATACTCTGTGAACGATTATCCCAAGAAGTTCTTAATTGCTGTGGAGTCACTCCAGCTCTTTAAAATGCATGGCCTGTACTGATACCATAAATCCATTTTCCTCTCCCCTTGCTGTGGAGCCCTTTGTACCCTGGGTTCTGTGTTAATGAAGGCCCAGAAGTGCTGCTGTGGCTTATTCCCCATGCTGCTGGTTGTCATCTACAGCTGAGCACGAGCCATGGGGACACAGCTACAGAAGACACTGATAACCCAGCAGGTCAGGTATTATATGGCTCAGTTTTTAAAATTCTGATTATCACTCTGGAGAAAGAGCCACAAAAATGCTATGGAATTGTCTGTCTTTGTAGTGGATTTTGTGGCTTCCTATTTGCAACATTTGTTGCGAATAAATTTTTGCACTTTGGCCAAAACAAGGCTGTTTTTATGACTTTACTTCCAAATGTGTTGAAAGCTTATGTTGCTGTATTATTTACTGTACAGCACTTAAATAACTTTATATACTGAACATATGCTAAAGTAGAATTGACAAATGGCATCTCCCTCAGTGTAACTTCAGAAGAATTTCAGAGAACCTGCAGTTGGTGTCCTCCTGCAGCCATGTAACTTTGCAAGGAAGACAGATGATTTTAAAGTTTTGGGACAGGATTAAGAAAATTCTAAATATTTAAAACTGTGACAGTATCAGGAATATTAAGCCTAATTTGACTGAAATCTAAATACAAACCTTAATCTAAGAAGTTAAAAGAAAAGTACTGAAAGGCTTTTACTAGGGATGATTTGAGAAGCCTTTAGAGGTCTGTATGCTCTATTATATGGGTTATGTTTCTGACACCTCCCAACAGGGATTTAAAGTAGTTTTTTATTTAAAACAGAAAGATATACAGGACGTTTGGTAGTAGATCTATTCTTTGAATAGATAAAAATGCCTGAAAACTCTTGACAGTTGTTTGTAAGAGGAGCTGTATTAGATATTTTTCTGCTTTTATTTCTAGTAAACTTATTGGCTGAACAGCTTAGGAGGTGTTTCAGGCTAATTATTCATTTGCAAGGAACAACTGTATCTCAAGTCTTTTGATCATGTGCCAGTTTTAAACTGAAAATAAACCTTGATATGACTGCACTTTTCACTTCTTTAAACTCTGTCTTTTGTAGTTAGTCAGAAATTTTGCATAGATTTTAATATGCATGCCTCTTTGATATGTGTGTTCCTTTTACATAAATGACATAGACATCCTGAACCAGCTCTGCTTACTTAAATGGTAAAGGAAGAGAGTTTTGCTGTATCAGGTCTTACAGCATGTATGTCTTTTCCTGTTAAGGCACTCCTATTCCTAAAACACTTCCAATTATCACTGGTGGTCTCACAGCAATAATCTCTTAGGACATTGAATCTGAGACCAGGTTAAAAAAAAACATTAAAAATCCTAAAATCTTGTGAGCTCAATCTAACTTTTGTTCTGTGGTGACCAAAGGGTAAAAGAAACCCTTTTAAATAAATTTGTTCTCTTTCTAAATAGATAACTAGCCAAATGCATTTCAAGTATTTGTTCAACTGATCAAATATTGCTTTAGGTTTAGAAAACAAATTAACCAAATGTTTGAACAATTAGACATTTTGTACCTGAACACTTCTCTGCGACCCTAAGTACTGTGGTCAAAATAAAAGACCCTTTCCATGAAAATAAGTCAGACAAATTTATTTTTTTTTTTTTTCTTAATTCTTCATGAAACAACTGAACTGTGGAAGTTCACACTCTTTTGATTTTACCCTTTTATTTTACAGAAAGTCACACCACTGTATCAAATTTAAGTCCTTACTTCTGTAGATACACTGACTGGCTGAAGTACACACACACACGTATATATAGATATATATGTATTTGACACAAACATAACTTGATAGTTGAACATTAGTTTGAATTTGAGATAAACATGTGTGTGGGTTTGGAAAGTAGAACAGNACCAGCTCTGCTTACTTAAGTGGTAAAGGAAGAGAGTTTTGCTGTATCAGGTCTTACAGCATGTATGTCTTTTCCTGTTAAGGCACTCCTATTCCTAAAACACTTCCAATTATCACTGGTGGTCTCACAGCAATAATCTCTTAGGACATTGAATCTGAGACCAGGTTAAAAAAAAACATTAAAAATCCTAAAATCTTGTGAGCTCAATCTAACTTTTGTTCTGTGGTGACCAAAGGGTAAAAGAAACCCTTTTAAATAAATTTGTTCTCTTTCTAAATAGATAACTAGCCAAATGCATTTCAAGTATTTGTTCAACTGATCAAATATTGCTTTAGGTTTAGAAAACAAATTAACCAAATGTTTGAACAATTAGACATTTTGTACCTGAACACTTCTCTGCGACCCTAAGT
>VZTT01027154.1:0-16208 GCA_013400855.1 Buphagus erythrorhynchus | reverse complement strand
TAAACATGTGTGTGGGTTCGGAAAGTAGAACAGTCTGTCCTGACACTAAATAAACACATTCCCAGGTGGAAATTCTCAATTTAGATGTCTGATTAACTTCTAACTCAATGGCTGTGCTTTAATATCCTGGCAGTGTTTGAATCACTGGTATTAAATACCATTCCTCTTTCTGCTCTGGAAGTAGAAGGTGAGAACTCCTTTTTCACACTTGTAGGGTAAAATTTTCTACTAATTAGCTAATAACAGGAGTGGACTCAGAGACTCATAGGCACATCAAAGACATTTTTGCATTTTACCTATGATGAAGAGTTTTAAATAGACCAAATTAAAATTTTGGCAGTTAGATTTCAAAATCTCCTTTGATTCTTACAATTGCTCTGTTCCTTCTGCTGGTAGTGTCTCCTGTCACAGTGTGTGCCCACTGTGAGCTTACAGACTTGGGTGATTATTGGATGTTCTGTTTACAGAACTGTGAGGCTTTTTAAAAGGTTGCTAGAGCTTAATTCCTAACAGGCCACTTGCTTTGAGTCATTGATGAACTGAATGTTGTGATGCAAGTCCAAAAGGAAATGCAAAGGCAAGGACAGAGGATGGCAACACTTGCTGCTCTTTAACTGCCTTGACCACATCTTGCAATATGTTTTTATTTGTACTGTATATGAAGATAACCTGTTTTCTTTATTATATTAGATATCTTAATGAAATTATGGGTATGAGTTATTATTGGATGGCAGCATTTATTTGTTTAATTAGCTAAATGATACAAGTGAAATTTCATTTTGAACTCATCATCTGTTAAACTGCTGGAGCAGTTCAATAATTGACTGCTACCATTACCCACTCCAGAATGAGCAAGCAAATCCATTAATTTTTGCCACAGAAGACTTGTTTCTGATGTGTTTACTGAGCACTGGTGTGTAGGTAGTGAGTGAAGGGGATTTTCCTTGCAAAACCAGCATCTTCTCACTGGAGTTGTACCTTGAAATGGCTACAAAACCTTGACAGCTCCAGTGGGAGCTGCCTGTTTGTTCCCTGGCTGTGCCTCGGAGTTTCTGATGGGCAGGTAATCAGTGTCTGTGCTGGACAGTGAAACACCACAGATCACAGCTCACAGCTCCAGCAGGCAGAGAACATCAGCCACAGGAGAAACTAACTGAACCAACAGCTCATCTGAGAGGATGAAGAACAGAGGGGAACTTCCATTTTATACAAATACTCTCAGCATTGTGGAAATGTGAGTCCTGTACACTGTAAGACATTCCTTAATTGCTATACTGGTTGTCTGTTGCCATTTTTAAAATTCACTTGTTTGCATCTGCAAGAAATAAAAATTACATTTTTTTAAAAATATATTAAACACCTGAGTTCAGGCCCTTGGAAGCAAAAGTTGTGCTTTCTGCCTTTACTAGACTTCTACCATCATTTTGAAATTAGAGGGAAATAACTGAAAGCCCGAAACAGCAATGCATGATGCTATTAAAGGGCAACAAATACCAAATGATCCGTGGTAATTTGAGAGTTGACAAGCTGCAGTTCATCACCCCAATATGTAAAAGGTAGGATACACATAGCAACATTACGTATTTTACACTTATATTTATTTTAAGGAATGGTGTCTTCAGCCAGAGGGTGCAAAAAATGGGATCCCACAAGCTGCACATCCGCTTGCTTCCACCTTTCTATCACCTCCTCCTTTTGCTGGCAGGAATGTTCACAGTGAATCAAATTAACAAACTGACTTGGTATTAAAGTAACATTTGTGGGGAGCAGAGAGGTAATTTTCACCCAAATGGTTTTACAAAACTGTGCAAACACTTGTGCCAAGGAAGAAGTGGGAGAAGGTGGAGAGCGTGTCTTTTGGCAGCAGTGCTGACTTAGGCAGGTTTAAATTGTTGCTAAAACTATTAGCTGAGATTTTTATTCATAAGTGTAAAGCTTTCTTTAGAGCATAAACAGAAACATTTGGTTGTGTAATCTTTCACTGTAAGCAGAATATGCTCCATCTAATTTCTAAGCACATTGTTTTTTCCACTGCAGTCACTATGTGGCTGTATTTCTTCCATTAAGTTAATAATCTCTATTCCATATAATGTGGGTATTCTAGTGTAAGGCAGGCAAGGAAGAAATCAGAGCTCTGTGTAATGACATTAAGCTTTTAGGTTACAGACAGAGTAAAGGACTCACAGCTGCTTAACATATGCCCTCTGCCTGAACTCACTTTATCACTTGGTATCTGACTGCTCTCAACATATAAAAAGTTGCCGTGATTGATAGTCGGTTATACAGTATTTGTCAGGGTGAACTGAATCATTATGTGTATAGATTCAGGACTATAGAAAAATAAAGCTGAAAGAAGAGCAACAAAAACTCTGACATCTTTCCCATTCATTAAGCTTTCCTAAGGCAACTGTTTTTGTTTGCAGGAGTTGGTGGTTGCTGGTTTTTCTAACCACCAATTGCTGAGTGATTTAGAGTACATCTCTGCTCTTTTGTTTGGATTTCATTTGCAAAACCATTTAGAGTTATAAAACTGTCAACTTAAGAACATTCTATATATTTTGCCAGTGAGGGCCTCCTGTATGCAGAGTTTATGCATTTCTCTCTATTTTGTGTGCTGTGTGAATTCTCACTATATATCACTGGTCTTTTTCTGGTTGTTCGAGTAATTCCCACTGCCCTCTTTAGAGCAGCAGAAATCCTTGAAGTAATTATGAAATTGCATCTCAGATCAGCCATCAGATATTGTTAACCACAACATCTCACCCTTGGCCAAACCTAGACCAGCAATGCAGTAATAGAATGTTCTGCTGATGCTTAAAAACACTTGAATTTAGAAACCGTGACTGCAACTAGAATTGAATCATGCACCTAAACATCAGAAAGCATAGACCAGAACTGTTAATTATTAACTGTTAAGTATGGTACCTTTCTAAACTCTCAGATGCCCTTAAATAACTACGAGCTAAGAGTTGAAAAATGTTATGCAGACTTTTATTACCTACTACTTGGAGCTTTGCTCCCTGTTTCTCTCCTGCAGAATTCCTTTGGTGGCTAAGCTCAGCTTTGCATTGTATGGAAGCTGTAGGGCCCAGCTCTATCATCATTCTGCACAATCTCAATCTCTTCCTGCCTTGCTTCTGGCCCTGTTTCATGCATTTAATGTATTTATTTCAGATTTTCTATTCCTATTGTTCATAAGGTATGGCAGATTGAAGTCATCAGGTAGTTTAATTATATAAATGTGGCTGTGACAACTTTCTGTAACTTGGAAGTTGGAATCTGCCATGAATTTGCACCACTTTTTATTTCTGGATGCTTGGTTGGTCATGTACAGTGGGAGATGAGCCAGTGCTTCAAAACTGCTTTGGAATTTTTGGAGTCAAAAGTTTTTAAGGTTCAATGACAGATGTTAGGAAAGCCTTAAATAACTGAAGAGTTCCTTCACTGAATCTGGAAGAATCTGTGCAGGAAGTACAATGTTTTGTCTTTGCTATCTTAATAGAAAAACAGGTTCTGATTTTCCTGGCTTCCCCAACTTTTCCAGTCTTTCCTGTTGTCCTTGACTTCACATTTCAGTAACCATGCTTCCTGCATCCCTGGCAGGAGATCTTATCTCCATTTTCCACCTTATGACCTTCCAGTACAATTTTAGCTCCCAATATTGCAAGGGAAAGTATTAATTTTTGAAGAAAGTTTAAAAAAAAGAAAATAAAAGATGAGGAAATTTCTTTGTGAAACTTGATTTTTTTTGCCTTTGCAGATTGCAATTTTACTTAACATGTTTTAGGAAACATAATTGACTTTTACTTCCATCTTCAACAGAGAAGTATCACATCTGCTTGCTCATTTCACATTCACAATAATGGAATGTCTCTCATTAAGGCAGAATATTTTCATTTTGATTGCAGCTTAATTTTTCTGTTTCAAAGTATATTTTATTGTTTGCAATTACAAAAAGAAAAACGAAGCTTTTCTGTTGCCATTCAACAATGAATTCTGACATCTTGGCTTTTTTCCAGACTAGTTAATTTTTTTAAAATTTTGTTTTGAAGATCAGGATTTTCCTTGAGACGGACCTTCCATTTGCTGTTAATCTCTCTCTTCCTTTGCTCTCCTTTTTTTCTGCCAGGCATAAACTACTTCACTTTCAAAGCTCTGCAGTCTAATCCCACTGTAGCCATTATCCCTATGCACTGTGGAAATGTTGACTCTTGGTTCAGTAACAACTCAAACATTTACCTTTGACCATCTGCGTTTTCTGATGACCATCCCCAGTCCTGTGCTGCCCTGTGTGCCATGAAGAAGTTCCTTGTTGTTCCTATCTTAAAACTTTCTTTTGATCCCTGCAACATTACATGATAACAGAACAGGTATGTGATAAACTTAATCCTCCCATTGGTGGGTCCAGGGTTTCTTGTATTTCATATATTATTCCATCTGTAGTTATCCACTCTGTTTTGTACTTAACTTTAAAATTACATGGGCAGCTGTTGTTGCCTGTTGTATTTATACTTGTTTTATCAAAGATGGAAAGCATAAGTTCAGCAGGTAAAGCCTGGCTTTAAAACTATCATGAGTTGTAAATTCTATCCATGTAACTTATTTTATAAATATGCTTAAGCTACTTATTATTGAAATGTAAATTAATACAATTTTATTTTAGGTTAACTTGCTAGATGCCTTAATTCCAAAGTAAGCAAACACTACCAACACCTTGTTTTGTGCTGCTTTTACAACTATACTTTTCAGGTGGTCTGCTGGAATACGAACAAGTTTTATGAAGCATTTTTACTAAACAGTCAACAGGTTTTAATTTAGCTTCTTAAATCATAATTGTTTTTCAATTTTCTGCTCTGCCTCACAAACGCATAATGAAGGCGCACCTGATGCTATAAAAACCAGATGTCATTTCAGTATTTTCAGCTGTGTGATAAATTTGGAGAGCTTAAGTTAGTATCATAGATATATAGTTACAAGAGAGTTCACAAGAACAGAAATCATGTAGAGCGTTGCTAAATAAATAGGATTTTGGAATGGGTTGCACTTTATTTTCAGAGACTTTCAAAATTATGGATGGAATTTTCTAAGGAACTTTCAGGAGACCATTTCAAACTTACAAATAAATTCAAATTCTTTCTCCCTACCAGTCACGTTAAGTACCACTTGCACTTGCTCATGGGGATTTGAAGAGCAGCACACAGACCTGAAGGAAAGTTAAGATTGTGTAATTCATGCCAGCTCTTAAAAACATTTCCTCCTTTACCATTCTCCTTGAGAACTTCTTTGAGAACTTCTTAAAACAGAATGTTCAGTGGCAACTGAACTATGCCTGCAATACAGTTTTATAGTACAGCTTTATAGTACTTGTTTCTTTAAACATTTTCAAATTCTGCATACAGATGTTCAAAGGTCTCTTAGTGGAAATTATATGCATTTAGAAGAAGGATCATTTCACATAAATTAATTGTCACAATCTCAATCATCCGTTTCTGGTTATCACTATGCAGGAAGTCAAATGCAAAAATCACTAATGCTCATCACATTTCTTCCTTATTTTGTTTGAAGGTGTTTTCAGAACCAAACTGAGGGTCCAGTTCTCTGTCTCTCAAACCATTTATCCCATTGTAAAGCCAACCAAGAGGCAAGACATATGCTGAGGATGGAATGAAGGTGCAGGACAGGCTGCTCATATTCTGAGGGCTGCTATGGGTGTCTGTTTTAGGGTGACTGAATCATGAAATGATCATATTCTGCTAAAGAAATTAATCCTGCCCACTCCATTGTTTTGAGTGTCTTCTCTTGGGCCTTGTTCATCACAAATTGAAAGTTGTGTGTTCCTGCCTATGTGTGCAGCTGAATGTATGTAATTGTAGGTATGGCTGGAACACATTCTGGAATATTTAGCTAGGTTTTGAAGATCTTGGTATATCTGACTAAAAATGGTGCTGGTTTTATTAAGAAATTAAGGAAAAAAAGTTCTGTTAGGTCTGGGAGAATATGGAATGTTTGAGAGTAGTGTACATGTCCCAGGACATTCATTCCCTATAGCTATACCTCCTGTTAACTGCAACTGAAAACAGTGGCAGCTTGTTGGTAAGGAGGTATGAAGTTTTTTATGGGTTTTGTTGACCTTGCTGTTTTTAACAAAAATGTCCTCCTAAGTCAAATACAAGGATTCCTGTCCGAATTTCAGGGAAAGCCACCTTCCCTACGAATCAATAACCATTTATTTTCTACTTAATATTTAGTCTTCAGTTTCACTAATCTTTCCCATAAATGGCAAAAATGTACCTTCTCCAGCTGTATGTTAATTATGTTCCATTTTTAAGTCAGAATGGGTACATTACAGAGAAGCTGTCAATTTGAGACTGAGCAAACTAAATATACTCAGCTGAGTGAATCCAGCACTGTGAACATGAACCACTGGTATAAATAGGAAAGGAGACACCTTGAAGCTTTACCATATTCAACAAGTGTCAGATCATGTTCGTTTGAAAGGGATGGCAACACTCTTTTCCCCCCAGTGCAGGCATGAATGTTGTTTCACCAAACACAGGCTATCCAGGTGTTCAACAGACTCTGGTGTTTGCACCGTTATTGTTGAATTTCAGCATTTTTTGAATGGCATTCAACTTTTTATAATCCCAGATATTTTCCTTCATAAAGACCTAAATGGGGGAGGTTAAAACAAAGTGTTTGTCCTTCCTCCTTTAAAATACTTCCATCTACTTTTCTGACTGTTTCAAAACCTTATGGACTCTTTCCAAAAAGCTCTTTTACCAACAAGCATTGCTTAGGGACAATTGGCATGAGCTATTAGGAGATCTTGATTGTGATGAAGATGTGTTTCATTGTTGAGGACAAAGTACTCCTGACAATATGGGACCTTCAAGACTGGTAGAAATATGAGAAATTGGTTCCCAATAGTTCTTTTCTATTGTACCCAACTCAAATTCTTCCAGATCTTCCAGAGGGAGAGTCTGAAGGATAGGTCACTGTGCACAGCATCAGCTTTAATAACATAGACATGACTGAAAAACCCTGGTATGACTGCTAGAATATCTGTATTTGATCACAACTTCTGATAGAGAAAATACATCTCTTTCTATGTTGTGGGTTTGAAAAGAACATATTCCATTAACAGTGGTCACTCATGCCACTTGGCTTCTGAAAAATGCATCATTATGAACAAAAATATCCCACACTTCAAAGATAATATTTATATTTTTGCTGAGGGAGTAATGGGGAGGAATATCACTTGAGGTTGAGATGTCAGTACAAGCGATATGTGTTGTGTAAGTCCCACCTAAGCTTTCCCTGTCTGAAATGTTAAATAAAGACTTTAATGAGTTCCTCTGCATAAGGATAAATTTAGCTCCAAGAGCAGTGCAAAGCAGACTTGTTGATTGGTGTGGGAATGATTGCTGTGATTCCTGAGCTATGAAGGTGCTGTCATTTCTGCAAAGGATCTGAGCAGGGGAGGCAAAACAGAGAACTGACTCTGCAAAATGAACTGTGGGTATGCCCAGAACTTCATGTAGGGTCCTGTTCTATTATAAATCATAACTTTGCTTTTTGTTGTAAGCTATTGTTTTTTAATTACACCTCCAGCTATAATTTTGTGATCGTTTTGTGTGAAAAGTTCAAAACATGGATTAATAAATTAGTCTAGAAACTTCTTACTATTTAAATACTGCCTCAGCTATTTTCACAGCTTTATTAGAACACTTCATGCTTCAACTTATGCCCTTTACTCTTGGCCACAGGGGTGTTCTCCAGGTCATTCCTTAAGTGGGTGAGTCATCCATTTCTGTGTGACATGAGAATAACAAAATGACCCTTTAAAAGTGTGTGTTTTCCTAGGAAAGAGCAACACTGCACCTGCAGATGCACATCTGCACTTGCTATACTAAATTCATGCATTCTGTCTGCTGGTACTGAGCTGGAAATACTGGGAAGTCTCTCTACCTTCAGACTTTGTACCCTGCAAGGTGGGGATAAAGAGGATCTGAGACATTTTAAGTGCAAGTGGAGGCATGCAGTCCCTCTCCAGCAGTGAGCATGTGTGCTGCTGTCAACATCTCACGATGACCAGCATGAAGGGGACAAGCATTGTTGCTCTTGCTCCACAGGCACCTATTTATGATCTGTCCCAGTGAATTCCTGCCTCTGCTGGAGAAGAGATGCAGCTATCATTCTTTTTGCTTGCCTTGCAGAAGGCAGGCTTTGATTTCACTCTCTGTGTCTCACTGAGGTCTACGTAAATCATCTGAAGTTGGCCAAAAACTTGAGAAGAATGTTGCGATCTACAGCTGATATCTGTGCCTTCCCCATTTTTACTGGGGATAAAGCTTGTTTCCATTAGGATAACGGCAAATAACACACGTGCTGCATAAACCTGTGTCGGTCTTTCGTAAACAACGTGCCAGAAATCCCCCTTGGCTGTTTTAACAACTAATTGCCGAGTTCTTTTTGACAAAACAATCAGCCTAGCCCCCGTGCACGCACGCTGCTGTGACTCGTGGTGCAGAGCAGCACATGGAACTCGGTGCAAGTATGTTCTGTATGTGGCTGCTATGGTGATTAAAGTACATAAATAAAATAGATAAATATGGGCCGTATTAGAAATCCATTACTGGCCGTGTCTCAGGTCGCAGCAGCTCCAGCGTGCGGTGTCCGCCGCGTTCCTCGCTCCGCCTGGAGCGGCAGCTCTGGGGGGGCTGCACTCAGGCAATGGCCCTGTCCTACCTTGTCAGGTCGCAAACCCAGCACAAAACGGGCAAACAAAGGCCTTTTGTGCTCGGGTTACAGTTCAGGGAGGATTAGTGGCCTGACACGGTTCTCAGACGGGACAAGCTCAGCGTTAAGTCGGCCAAGGTTAAGGAGGGCGGGCGTGGGGCAGAAGGCTCTGGGCTCTGGGACGCGGACACGGGGCTGTCAGGGGCAGGTTCTGCTTACCTGGGCCGGCGTGTCCGTGACGTGTTCAGCTCCAGCTCCTCAGGATGTGGATGATCCCAGGCACTTGCTCGCAGTCATTCCCGCAGCTCCAGAGATCCCCTCCGCCGGCTTGGACATCCTACCCTGCCCGCGGGCTGCGGCTGGATCAGATTCCTGCTTCTCTTCCCCCTCTCACCTTTTAGCATTCTCTGACCGTCAAATCCATCCCTTTCCTGAAATGCAGAGCGATGCACTTGTCCAATGAAGTTTTTTTTCCAGGCGGGATTCAAATTCCAAACAAGCCTTTCATTTCCTTCGCGGTGGGGGCAGAGCGAAGGCAGGGAGGCGAAGGAAAGCGCTCGCTTCCCTTCAATCCCCACCAGCGCCTTCCCAGCGCTGGAAGCGGAGCAGCTTGTCACGGTGATCTTCGGAGTTTAACTTTAGAGGGGGAGGGAGAAAGTGGAAAGCAAACTGAATGCTGTAGTGGAGATTTCTCTGTTCCCCCACTGGGCCCCTTGCCGACTGTTTTTATTGATTTCAATCACTGGAGGCTCGCTGGCTCTCAGAAGAAACACTGTGTAATGTGTTCTTTCCTGGCTTTCATTAAAGAAACTCAATGCAGTGCGGTCACGCTGCCGAGCTCGCCTGGCAACCTGCCTACACCCTGTGGTACCTCTTTCATTGGAGGAGATCGAGCTCGTGGTTTGGGGTTGGTTTATTTATTTTTTTTCTAATTCTCCAGCAAGGATTTCAAAACAGCCTCTGCTCTGCTTCTACCTCCTCTCGCTGCCCGAAGCCTTTCTAAGCCTCAGCAGAAATTGTCAGCACCGCTAAAGGGGGCGACTTTGGTGGCAATGAAAGCTGCGACAGTCTCGTGCTCCTTCTATTAAAATTCCTCTGCGTTTCTGGGGAGGGGTTAAAAGGGCTGTGTAAGCCACAGGGATGTGGATATAAATGCTTTCCGAGGGGTTTCTTTTTTTTTTTTTTTCTTTTTTTTTTTTTCCCAGTTCCATGTTCTCCTGATTGCTTAACACGGTTTAATTAAGAGTAGGGGAGTAAGCAAAATCCTTCAGCAAATATGTGAAAATTCCTGGCCGCACTGCAGTTGCAAGTGAAGCAAAACTGCATTCCCCGAGTCTGCAGTTGTGGTGGTGTCTCAAGTATTTCTGTTCTACTCAGGGCTGTGATACTGGAGGAGAAAAATGAGAAATACAATACGATCCTAATTTATGCCTTAGAACTTAATCTGCCACAGCACAAGAGTATGTACTTTAAAGGAGTAACAGTCTATAAAGTGGAATTCAACAAGCTGCATTCTTTAAGTTGTGTATTCTGTGTGCCTGTAAATGCTTTCATGTAATTTAGTAAATTGTTCAATTTCTTCTTATTCAGCAGTTGCTAATGATAACACTTTATGTGCTCTTCACAATTGGCTGTAAATCTGAGACATGCAAAGATCACACAGTTGTAAATTAAACCAGGTTTCAAGCTCATCAAGGTTCATCTATTCTAAATTACAGCTGCAAGTTTAGGGTGCTACCTGAGTAGCTGCAAGTTTAGGGTATTCCTGAGATACTATAGCTGTATACACAAGGAGGCTTTTTAGAAAAAAACAAACAAAAACCCAACATTTACATGACCACAAAAAGAATCCTTTCCTGGAGCAGAAAGATAAAAAGGCTGTTCTTACTTAAATTTGGTTTCCTGCAGAACTTCTTTGAGGCTTCTCTGCCTGGGTTGAATCTACAGAAAGCTTTACTAACCAATTTAGTATAAATTATTCCCAGTGTTTTTGTTGTGAAGAGTTGACATTCTACAAACACCTAGCTTTTATGAAAAATTGTATATTTTTCTTTGAGCAGTATATAACTCCTAAAAGGTCTTCCTCTGTAAGCACTACAGACATTGTATAAAGAGTATTTCTACATGTTGCTTTTAATTTAAAATTTGCTTTCTGCACAATGAAATTTGATATGCCCTCTCTGGTCATATTTCTTCTTTTCGTGGGGTGCTAAATGATAGAAAATAATTAATTAAATTCAGTGTGGCCTTGAACTGTTTTATGCAAATTCCCTAGCTGTGGTTGTAGCACACTCTTTGGCCAGCCTTGGATAGCAAACAATTTGTCAATCTTTCTTTTATGAACCGTGTGTCTAAGGGTCTGCCAGCCTTTCTTCTCTGTGGGTTTTGGTCTGTGTTTATAGAATTCCGCTTTTTGTTTTTAGGCTGGCAGATGGCCAGTTATTTATCTGGGCTCATGTGTATTGTGTGAGGCAGAAACAGGACGTTTTGCATGCTGATATCGTTCACAGGGCACTTGGGGGCCAAAAGGCTGCTCCTGAGCAGAAGCCATTACGTGATGTGTCAGTAACTCTTGGTCAGTGAACAAAGCCCCTTTTGACATTTCTCTATGTTAAAAGTTATGAAATAACATGAACTTCATGAACAAACAAGGCTGTACAATGCTCCTACTATGAAATAAGCCATATAATCCATTTCCCCTCTGTTTTGAACTCTCCGGAGTTCTAAAATTTGACACCCTTTTTATATGTTTGTCACTGTTATTTATTCCTTTGAATTTCTGCTGTAGCTTGCTTTGCTGTTGTAGAGGCTTCTGGTGCTGTGCTGGGAGAAAAGGATAAAATTCTATTGGTTTTGGAGGAGCTGGATTCACTGCTTCTAATAAATAGTGAATTTGGTGTTGTGGCTTGGTTTGTGGTTCCTTCTATAGGTTTGGCAGCAAAGCCAAAACCCTGATCAGGCAGGAAGTTCAGACCTACAGAGACGAATCCCAAAGGCAAAACTTCATAGATGAGTATTTTGTTCACTGTGGCAATTCCTCAGTTTCTGACTCTGCCAACATTATTCTGTGCTGGCAATGGACAGCCAGGGGTGCAAGTGTGGGAATTTTGAAGGAGTGAGGAGGAGGAACAGAAGTATTCAGGCCATGTCTTCAGTTCTACTTAAGTGTGGGGCCATCAAGGACTGGAAACAAATTAAAAAATGCACTTAGTGCTCTATGGAAGCACAACACAATTAGTGTGCTGTTATTAGTGCTGTTATTCCCATCGTGGTGCTGCTTGCTCAGCTATTGCAGTTCACAGTTCCCTGGTAATACACGCTTTTATGCAGGTACAAAAACTACCCTCAAAAACTATACCTGTATGATTCTGCCACTCTCATTGCAGGGAAAAAAAAAAAGAGTCAGGTATCTTCAAGAGAACCTGTACATCTCTTTTTTGGTTTCTCTTGCAGTTCTATTTCTCTGTTCTGTATTGCTTAGCAGGGCTGCTTTATTGTATTGAACACTTCCCTTCTGTGTGAGCTAGCTCCTCATTTATGATTGTAAGCTCACTTCTAAAGATCATTTATAAAATGTTTCGAATTTGTGCAATATTTCCAGCTTACAAAGAATGATGGAAAACTTTAACTGGTATCTACAAGTGCTACAGCTGAAGCCTCCAGCTATTTTGAGTCAGATGTCTTGGACTATTTAGAGCACATTGCTATATTTACATGCAGTTCAGAAAGTTGTAGACTGGCATTGATGAAAGGCAGTGTATTGGCACCCACAGCACTTTGCCTGCAGATGGACTTGGTATGATACAAATTTGGGAATTTGCTTGAGGGTGCCTGAGCTCATCTCTCCGTGCCTGTGCAAAGTTGACATGGGCTTTTATGAGCCTAAGTGTGAAAGATTTGGGGGTCTGCCTTTTGCTCAAAAAATGGCATCCAGTGGCAATATCCCTTTTAGCACCTTTTCAGGCCTTCTGGAAAGTTTCCAAGTGGAAGACTCCCACCTCCTTAATCACGAGAAAACACTGGCTCTCCTCTGAATGTCATTCATTCAACTGTTCTGACCTGGCCTGACCTTGTTTAGGTTGAGATCTAATGAGCCCACAACCCAAGGTGGTGTGGTAGCTCTCAGCAGGCTTTGCAAATAAGCAAGTGTTCTGTTTTCCTGTGTGCATGTGGTTTAAATTTATCATGTCAATAAACAACTGTCTCACATGCTCAAATAGGGACTTTACAACATTGTAGTTAAGGCTAAATTGTAGCACTACAAATTGTGATGTCACTTTATAAATATAGAAGGAGACAACCTGGAATATTTATGACCTCAAAACAATGAAGCCCTGTTGGTTGGGTTTTTTTAGTTTAAATAATGACATAACACTAAAACTCTTAATCCAAATGGGTCACAAACATCTTCCAGATGAACAGTCACACTAATGGTTTGGGGAAAAAGAAATTAAAAACTCAGGCTGTTTATTTAAGGAAAGGAGAGGCGCATCAATAGATTAATAAATAATAAATACAGCTAGAATTTAAATTCCAGTGGAAGGTTTGGTTTTGTTTTCTTTCAAGTCCCCAGGTTTGGAGGAAGGGGTTTTATTTAATATAAATTGTGATAAAATTACCCTCACTGGTAAAATCACCCTCAGCTTCAGTAGGGACTATACCACCAAATGCAGGTATTTTCTGTAGCACATAAAACCTGAGGTTTTCAAATTAAAAAGACAGTCTAGGACAGACTGTGGCACGTCCTGCTAAATTAACCAAGTTGACATGAATGGATTAAAGTGTATTTGGACCTAGAGAAGCTGTTTGAGCTGTTGTGAGGACTCAGTCAGTTCCTGTGCTGGGAGTCCCAGGCAGGAGCTGGTGTGTCCAGTTTTCTGAGGATGATGCTGTGGGCCAGCAGAAGGAACCTGCAGCTGTAAATCCTGACTCTTTCCTCACAATGCTCTTGTGTCACACAGCCCACAGCCCATCCATGCTGGACACAAACGTTGTTAGGGCTCGGTATTTACGTTAGGACCCACAGGGAGGGAGCAACTTGTTTTGTTTTTAATGGAGCAGTCAGGGAGAAGGATAAAAAGCTTCTTGATAATGCGAGGAATGTAGGGGGGGGAAGGGAAGTTACCAAGATATGCATTTACTGTAAGTATGAAGAAGCAGAGGCCTCTTTATCAGACTGGCTCTAATTATGTGCCACAGTCACTTTATTTGAAAGCTTCATGGCTCACAGAAAAGTAAACAAATTCATTACATTATTTTTAAAAGAAGATTAACTCTAGTGTGTCGTCTGTTGGACAGCTGCTGTAGTAATCTTTTACAAACACTTTATAAATGACCACCCTCAGTGTTTTCTAGGGCTTTGTGTGGCTGGATTGTTATTTTAGTAAGTACCAGGGTGGTTTTTCAAATGAAAACGTTGTTTCCTGTATAACAATTCAATTTTACCTTCACCCTAAATATTATTTTGTTCTCAGCATGAACTATAAAATGTCTTCTATACTAATGCAACATGTGTTGCTTTTTTGCATGCGTTTGCAATGAATGCTAGCTTTTCCATGAAAATACATAAAAAGTATTTTGAACAAGGAAAAGCAATTCCACTTTATTGTCCTACTTCCATTAGTTCTGATTTCTGCTTTCTTAACCTTTCTTCGGTCTGTGAAAACACCAAGTTGAAAAGATGAGTCAGAGTCAGCTTAGATGATAGGTGAATTGACACTGAACAAATGTTTAAACCCCAACAGGTGTCTTTGGCAAATAAGATTGTGTTCAGGTATTGCCTTGTTTAACATTCTTTGGTTGAATGTCAGCAAGAATAATCTTATTTAGCTCTGTGTCTGCATTTGTGCTTGAAAGCACTCGACTGACACAAATTAATGCAACACTAAGGATTTGTGAACTTATAAAGTGGTTTTAACCAGTCTTGCCATAAAGCAGTTGGTCTTGTGCATTCAGGTTTCAGTTAGAGGCTCCTCGAACAGGTGAGAGGAGAGCAGGGGGAGGAGGAAGAGCATTTCTTTCTCACCCAGTTGGCCTCCATGGATGTCCCAGGCTCTAGCAGAGGACCTTACCTGGGTACATCCCTCAGACATATGGGAATGCCTGGAATGAATCTCATCTTGCTATGGAACAGCATTTTATTCCTACACAATGTAATCTTACACTGGATTTTCCAGGATAAACTCAATGTTTATAGTCAGATAAGCTATTTAAAGCTCTTCATCTGTATGTGAAATATTTATTTTCATTTGGGATATACTGATGCATATATTTATGGTAACATAGTTTTAGACTTGAATAATTAACTGTTCTGTCTGCAAACCTAAAGAAATGTCAACCTTTGTGAGATATGTATCTGTGTATGTTTACTGATGATTGTGCATGTTCCTCAAGATTGCTAAGAGGTCTTGGATGAAGGAGGAAGTTTTCACATCTTTGCCCTTCATATAATTGAGATGAAGCCTCAGCATGGCAGACAGAGGTTTTCTCAGCCCTGGGAAGTGTGTGGTTACACAACAAACACAAACTGAGGATCTTAAGGAAACCCTACTGCTCCCACTGAAATACGTGTATGCTGAAAAAACATCCAAACCCTCCATCCACTGTGAAACAGCCTCTGCTGTTCACATGCCCTCCTCAGGCTGAGAACAAACAGCAGAAGAAGTGTTAGAAATGATGGTTAATACATAGGTGGGAGGTGCTCAGGTTCCTGTAGTGCTCAGAGCAGTATCATCATCCATAGAGAGCAGATGGACAGATCTCTGTGAGTGCAGCATTTGCAGTTCTGGGAGTTGGGCATAGCAGAGAGGTGATGGAAGTACAGTGAACAGTAAAAACATGAAACCTAAACCTTCTGGTTTTAAATATTACCTGTGCCCTTTAATTACATTCATGCATATTTTGTTCACTTTCCTATAGAAAGATAAACACTTCATTTAAATGTTAATTATTTCAGGCTACAAAAGAAGAGGAACAGCTTATTGCAGAGGAAGAGGAAGAACTTACTCCAGAGGAAAAGAGAAAACTGGAAAGAAAATTAAAAAAAGAGCGCAAGAAGAAGGAGAAACAGCTGATGAGGGAGGCTGGAATCTCCATTAAAAAGGTGGAGCCCAAAAAGCCATCGGGATCTGAGCGGGCTCTGGCCTATTTAACCAGGTAAGAACAGTAAAACCACTGCAGGTGCTGCCTACAGAAGTGAGCTGTAAACCAGTAACCCAGAACAAGCTGTACCAAGCAATAACACATTAAAGGAAATTGCTGCAGTTAAGTACTAGGTTAATGTTTCATCTCAGTTGACACCCTGGAGGACAGTTCATCACTCCATTGTGTTTCTATTACAGCAACAACAGAGAGAAGTGTGGTGCAAACATTTTATAGAAAGGCAGCTCCTGTCCTGAAGATCTTCTGGTTGTTACATAAATATCACGGGCTTAGCTGCACTTATAGAGGTGAAAGGCACATTGCAAAAA